>CM055128.1:327700851-327738351 GCA_029206835.1 Rana muscosa
TTTGCCCTGAGCAGACGCATGTGCGGCCTGATTGGTTTGCCCTGAGCAGACGCATGTTGCAGCCTGATTGGTTGCCCTGAGCAGACGCATGTTGCAGCCTGATTGGTTGCCCTGAGCAGACGCATGTGCGGCCTGATTGGTTGCCCTGAGCAGACGCATGTTGCAGCCTGATTGGTTGCCCTGAGCAGACGCATGTTGCAGCCTGATTGGTTGTCCTGAGCAGACGCATGTTGCAGCCTGATTGGTTGCCCTGAGCAGACGCATGTGCGGCTTGATTGGTGCCCTGAGCAGACGCATGTGCGGCCTGATTGGTTGCCCTGAGCAGACGCATGTTGCAGCCTGATTGGTTGCCCTGAGCAGACGCATGTTGCAGCCTGATTGGTTGCCCTGAGCAGACGCATGTTGCAGCCTGATTGGTTGCCCTGAGCAGACGCATGTTGCAGCCTGATTGGTTTGCCCTGAGCAGACGCATGTTTGCAGCCTGATTGGTTGCCCTGAGCAGACGCATGTTGCAGCCTGATTGGTTGCCCTGAGCAGACGCATGTTGCGGCCTGATTGGTTGCCCTGAGCAGACGCATGTTGCAGCCTGATTGGTTGCCCTGAGCAGACGCATGTTTGCAGCCTGATTGGTTGCCCTGAGCAGACGCATGTTGCAGCCTGATTGGTTGCCCTGAGCAGACGCATGTGCGGCCTGATTGGTTGCCCTGAGCAGACGCATGTGCGGCCTGATTGGTTTGCCCTGAGCAGACGCATGTGCGGCCTGATTGGTTGCCCTGAGCAGACGCATGTGCGGCCTGATTGGTTGCCCTGAGCAGACGCATGTGCGGCCTGATTTGGTTGCCCTGAGCAGACGCATGTGCGGCCTGATTGGTTGCCCTGAGCAGACGCATGTGCGGCCTGATTGGTTTGCCCTGAGCAGACGCATGTGCGGCCTGATTGGTTTGCCCTGAGCAGACGCATGTGCGGCCTGATTGGTTGCCCTGAGCAGACGCATGTTGCAGCCTGATTGGTTTGCCCTGAGCAGCACAGACTCCATGGCTCGGTGGGGTAGAGAGGTGTGCGGGGATTATGGAAGAATCTGTTACTGACCTCTGACTGTTTTCTTTCTGTTTCAGAAAAATTATGACAAGGCCGACGAAGACTGTAAATTGGGGTGAGTCCACATACTGCTTGTTGTTACCATAAAACGACTTTTATGTTTGCCGATATGTTACAATCTGATTGTACAATCTTTCTACACTTTCCAACAGCCATGTAGTGCAAGAGCCTACCTGATTGGCTTTTAATTAATTGGATTTTTTTTTTTGGTTTGGCTCTCACACTATTTAGTGAGTAAATCTTAAAGTGATATTAAAGACAGATTTATTTTATTTATTTTTTTTAAATGTGGGTGCACCCAAGCAGGCTTGCTCTTGAGTCACTGCCCCGTGTGCCATTCACACACAGAGCGCGGCTTGGCCCCACCCCCTGCTCTCTCTCTCATTGGCTCACTGGCTGTGATCTGTCGATCTACACTACTACATTCCTTCAGTTTGATGTACATAGACCTTTTCCCGGAGCTTTCGGGATCACACAAATACATTCATGTGCAATGTATCCTTAGAGGGGAGCTCCAGTCTCCCCAAAAAATTAAGTCCGCAGCTACAAATCCGGTACTTGCCTGTCCTGAGATCCAGAGATGTCCACACCAAAACCGATTCTTCATTCATTTGGGTCCAGGCACCGGCATCTTAAAGGAGAAGGAGATTTTTTTAGGCTGGGCTTCTCCTCTGGGTCACATGAGTGCGTTTTTGCACTCCTGTGACCCGTTTTCAGCAGAGAGTGGTCTGAAGTAGGGCTGCAACTAACGATTATTATTAAAAAAAAATGTACATTTTTTTTTTTTGGGCCAATTTGTTTGGCAGATTAAAAAACACAAATTGCCACAAAAATGCATTGCATGCTTTCCTGCAGCTTCTCCATTGAAGTCTATTGAACCAAAAATAAACAATCGCACCGTTTTGCATTAAAAAAAGTCCTCGCCCTTTCCAAATACGCAGCAGCTGAAAAAATCCTGGATGTGAAGGTGTCCCATAGGAAATCATGCGAATGGACCTGTAGTGTGTTTCTGCAAAAAGCACCAAAAAACACAGAGGAGTGACCCGGGCCTGAGGTGTTTAGTAACATAATGAGGGTTAAAAAAACTAAAATTTGTACAAAAAGAGCAAATAGTCGCTGTAAGGGGTTGTGGGACAGTGAAAGTAATATTTACAGTAGCGATTTGCTTTTTTTTTTGTACTATAAAGGGCTCATTGAGTTTTTTTAACACCATTATGTTACTGGCCGATTAATCGATTATGAAAATGGTAATCGATAAATTTCATAATCGATTAGTTGTCGATTAAAGTGGTTGTAAACCCTCTGATACTATTTGCACCTACAGGTAAGCCATTATTAAGGCTTTACCTCTAGGTGCTTGCCATATCTCCTTAAAGGATCACTAAAGACCAAATTTATTTTTTTAAAATAACAAACCTGTTATACTTGCCTCCACTGTGCAGCTCATTTTGCACAGAGTGGCCCCGAACCTGGTCTTCTGGGGTCCCCTCGGCGGCTGTCCTCGGCTCCCCCCGCAAGAACTCAACACCTTCATGAGAGCTTGCATGGTGGTGGAGTGATTGAGGGCGCGCTCCCGTGATACTGCAGGCGGCCATAGCTGCTCACTTTATCACTCGGCCCCGCCCCCCCCCCCGGCCCGCCGCGTCATTGGATGTGATTGATAGCAGCACGAGCCAATGGCTGCGCTGCTTTTAATCCATCCACTGTAAGCCAATCAAAGGCCAGGCTGAGCAGTGAAGATGTCGGGGGTGAGCGCAGCACTCTCCAGGGCTCAGGTAAGTTAAACTGGGGGGGGGGGGGGGAGGGGTGGGAGGAGGCCGGTATTGTTGGATGTATTTTCACCTTAATGCATAGGATGAAAAAAAACGTGAACCTTTACAACCCCTTTTAACCTACATTGTTAAGGAGTTATTTGCCGAAAATCGGGCACCGATGTCTACGGCGCATGCGCACTGAGCGCGCCGGGTCTTCAATGGGAAAATTGCCGGTAAGTGCCAGGAACGCGCGCATGCGCGGGGATCGTGCCGGTTCCGCTCGCATGCGTGGGAGTGACGTCATCACTGCTCTGGCCAGTCACAGTGCCGGATCGGCGATACCCAGAAGTCACTCCGGGTATCATGGTGGAGGAGAGGAACGAGGGTCGCTGCGGTGGCTTTGATCTCAGGTAAGTAATTCATAATGAGCTAGTATGCTAGTCATACTAGCTCATTATGCCTTTTGTCTTGCAGGTTTTTATTTAAAAAAAAATCTGGGTTCGCAACCACTTTAATGGATTAGTTGTTTCGGCCCTAGTCTGAAGTCCGCTCTCCGCTGACGTTACTGCCATCAGTCGGGGCAGCGCGTCATTCCGACTTCCAGGTCTGGATCCGCCAGCTGCCCTGATTGATGGCAGTCTCAGCGAGTCGCTGGGACAGCCTCTCCCCGCCCCTCCACTGCTCAGTGCTCCAATGAGCGTGGAGAAGCAGAGAGGAAAGACGCTGACTGACAGTCCGCAGCTTTCTCTCGGGGATCTGTGAGAACCAAGCCAGTGGCGATGTTTGGTGTCTCGGTTCTCAGTGCAGAAACGGCGGGGGACAGACGGAGCATCGGTCTGATCTCATCCACCCAGGTAAGTATGAATCTAAAAAATAAATAAAACCCCCATTCTTCTCTTTTAACTTGGGGAAACTTGCAGTGAAGCCTTGCAGCATCACAGCATTTCCCCTACTGTGCATGCGTGGGCTTGCACTGCGCTTTCTGAATGGTCCCGCAGTCTTCCCAGACCTGCTGTGTCCAAAACCAGGTACCCCCCCCCCCCAAAATGCGGCAGCGGAAGGGGGAGAGGATGCAACAAGAGGAACTTCTCCTTTTTGAGTGAAGTTCCACTTTAACCACTTCAGCCCCGGAAGGTTTTACCCCCCTTAGTGACCAGGCCATTTTTTTGCGATGCGGCCACTGCGCCGCTTTAACTGACAATTGTGCGGTCGTGCGACTTTGTACCCAAGCAAAATTTACGTCCTTTTTTCCCCCCACAAATAGAAACTTTCTTTTGTTGGTATTTGATCACCTCTGTGGTTTCAATTTTTTTGCGCTATAAACAAAAAAAGAGCGACAATTTAAAAAAAAGACTAGATGGTGTTGGGCTGGAATTCTACTTTAAAGGCTATTTTCATGATCTATGTAACCCCCGGCCTTCACACTGCCCCTCCTCCTCTTACCTGAATCGCTGGCTTTTCTGCCCACAGTATTCTTTATTATATTTATTTATGTTCTTTATATATTGTTATATATTTTTTACTGCATCATCCCTTCCCTGATTCATTCATAGGATCTCTGAATGGGAAGATTACAAATTCCATCCGTCACCCCCAGTAGGGGGCCCTCATCGTTTTCAACTGTACACAAATACAGGGACACCGCCCCACTTATCCATTGATTTCTACCCCTCCCACCCCCCCAGCTCCGTAACCTTAAGGCTGGGCGGGAGAAATAGTCTGCAGGAAGCTGTGACTTGCCCCGCAATGCAAAAAATGTAATGCCCCCCCCCCCCCAACGTTTTTGTTGTTGTTCATTATGTGCTTTGTTTTCATTTGTTTGGGACAGGTTTTGATCCGGGGTTCTGTTGAAGTGCCCCCCCTCCAGCAGCAGCGATGCACAATCTGAGAACTATGGTCCCCCCCCCCCCCCCCCGCTGTTTGTATAGGTTTAAATTGTGAAATGGTATCTCCCATCGAGCGATACCTCTTACGATGTGCACATCGTAAGAGGTGTCGCTCGATGGGAGATACCATTTTACAAATTAAACCTATACAAACAGCGGGGGAGAGATCGTAGTTCTTAGATTGTGCATCGCTGCTCCTGGAGGGCGGCTAACAGCGAGGCACAATGTGAGGACTACGGTCTCCCCCCCCCCCCCCCCCCCCGCTGTTTGTATAGGTTTCAATTGTGCCCATGAAATGGTATCTCCCATCGAGAAATACCTCCTACGATGTGCGCTTGCACCCTGGTCATGTCACTCCAGCTGATCGGCAACTCAGCTGGAGTGCGGCTCCGTCCTGCGCGGGCACTATTCGATGGGGGGGGGGGCACTTCTCGACAGAACACCGGATCTGACCCATCATGAAGGTAAGGCATAGCCCTGGCCTTGGGGGACAATGTCTCTGTATCAGGTTTATAATGGTATAATCCAGGAGCAGTGGCCGCAACCTAAGTCTTGTGTGTCTCCGCAGTCCTTGGCGCCGGCCGGACCCAGCTGGATGCCTCCGTTCACGCTGTACTTTGCTGTTTGCACCTGGAAGGAAAGCTGCAGGTTGTTGCAAGTGTGTTGTCCAAAACACTCATCGGGGAACCTCTGGTAAGTGGAACTTCACTCTCCCAATCAACACTGATGCATTTTCATCATTAACCTGCTAACAAGTTTTATTATGTTTTTACTTTTTTTTTTTTTACATTTCTTCCGTTTACTTCCTGGTTTCTTGCCTAGGCAAATTATGTCATACATCCCAGGAGTCATCAGGGGAGTAGAAGGGGTTTTGGCTGCTTCCCACCCACCCAACGTCATGTGACATTGTCTGCTTTGAGCGGTGATATCCGAATGATGAGTGCAGCTACAGGCATCATTCAGATATCTTCTTTTACTGCCGGCGATTCCCTTCCCTGTTAAGCCACTTGATCGTTCTTACAGGTCGGCGGGAGGGGCTCCTTCCCGACACCCTCCGATGTTTCTCCCAGCTCGGCCCTGCCATCAGCAAGCAAGGGATGGAACGGGCCGGCACCGGATAATGACCATAGAGTTTTCCGGCTTGCCAGATGGTCCTGAAGTCTCTATGATCGTTCGGAGGCCGGGCGCGATGTTACGACGTCACGCCCCGGCCTCTGCATTTGAACAAAAATGCCGCCGCCTCAGCTGGGAAGTAGAGCTGCACGATTAATTGTTAAGAATCAAAGTCGCAATCTTTTTCCCTTCACGATCTTCAAAACGGCACGCCACGATTCTTTCTAACAAGTGCAGAGAGTTCTCACAGGTGGAAAAACAAAATCCAGGCAGCCTGACAAGTTTTATCACAACACATGAATAAGTATAGAAACAAAGTATCTTTTCGTTCTTTTATCAAAGGAAAGAACTCCGGCGTGTAGATGAAGGAAATTTAACCATTTAAAAGGCCAAACCTTTTCTGACATTTGTTGCTTACAAGTAAAATAATCATTATTTTCCGCTAGAAAATTACTTGGAACACCCAAACATGATATATTTTTTTAGCAGAGACCCTAGAGAATAAAGTGGTGGTTGTTGCAATATTTTATGTCGCACTGTATTTTTGCAGCGATTTTTCACACTTAATTAAAAAAAAAATACACTTTAATGAATAAAAAATAAACAGTAAAGTTAGCCCAATTTTTTTTTTTTTGTATAATGTGAAAGAAGATGTTACACCGCAGGAATCGTGATTTTTATTCTAAGCAAAAAAATTGTGATTCTCATTTTAGTCAAAATCGTGCAGCTCTACTGGGAAGCCAGGATGTTTTTTTTTTTTGTTTTTTTTTTTCAGGTTTTCCAGCCTAGAGGTGAGATGCATGGACATCTCACCTCGACCTATACCTTATATTTATTTATAAAATAAATCAAAAGCAGTTTCATAGTTATAACATTTTGAAAACAGGTAATTTTTCTCCTTCACTGAGGCGGCTGCACTGCACTGACCTCGGCGGCACTGAGGCGGCTGCACGGCACTGACCTCGGCGGCACTGAGGAGGCTGCACTGACCTCGGCGGCACTGAGGAGGCTGCACGGCACTGACCTCGGCGGCACTGAGGAGGCTGCACGGCACTGACCTCGGCGGCACTGAGGAGGCTGCACGGCACTGACCTCGGCGGCACTGAGGAGGCTGCACGGCACTGACCTCGACGGCACTGACCTCGGCGGCACTGAGGAGGCTGCACGGCACTGACCTCGGCGGCACTGAGGAGGCTGCACGGCACTGACCTCGGCGGCACTGAGGAGGCTGCACGGCACTGACCTCGGCGGCACTGAGGAGGCTGCACGGCACTGACCTCGGCGGCACTGAGGCGGCTGCACGGCACTGACCTCGGCGGCACTGAGGAGGCTGCACGGCACTGACCTCGGCGGCACTGAGGAGGCTGCACGGCACTGACCTCGGCGGCACTGAGGAGGCTGCACGGCACTGACCTCGGCGGCACTGAGGAGGCTGCACGGCACTGACCTCGACGGCACTGAGGAGGCTGCACGGCACTGACCTCGGCGGCACTGAGGAGGCTGCACTGCACTGACCTCGGATCTCACTGTAAAGAGGACCTGTCATGTCATAATCCTATTACAAGGGAGGTTTACATTCCTTGTAATAGGAACAAAAGTGATCCAAAAAAAAGTAAAAAGATGAAGTAGAAAATAAAAACGTGTTAGTTTTCAGAAGCAAACGCATACCCAAGTCGCTCTCACATATGTAAACGGCGTTCAAACCACACATGTGAGGTATAGCCACGAACGTTAGCGCGAGAGCAATAATAATAGTGCCTGACCTCCTCTGTAAGTTTCACACCACCAGCAGTCCAGTGCGTTTTTTTTTTTTTTTCCTGCATCAAAAACTCATGGAAAGTAGGTTATATGGTTTTTAATGGCATAGTTCACACCAGTGCTTGTAGTTCCAGAAAATAAAAAGTAGAATATGCTGCATTTTTACTGTCCTGGACTGTACTGGAACGCTGTAAAACGCAAGCAAAAACGCACTGGAATGCACCAAAAATGCACTGGAGCACACATGTCCTTTAAGGTTAAGAAATAAGAAGGGGGGGGGGGAAGCAATGGAATGCATCAAAAACATGCAAATGCTGAAACGCATCTGGACTGCGTTTCTATGGTGTGAGCTGGCCCCTAACACTCAACTGCTAACCTGTAGAAATTATTAAAGCGTCACCTATGGGGATTTTTAAGTACCGTAGTTTGTCGCCATTGCTCGAGCGGGCGCAATTTTAAAGCGTGACATGTTTGGTATCAGTTTACTCGGCCTAACATCATCTTTCACATTATATGGAAAAAAAAATTGGGTAAACTACTGTTTTCTTCCTTCTTCTTTTTTTTATAAAAAAATTAAAATAAAAAATTTCCAAGAGAAAATGGCGTTTGTAAGATCGCTGCGCAAATACGTTGTGACATAAAGTATTGCAATCTCCAATCTCTCTAGGGTCTCGGCTAAAAAAAAAAGTGTATATATATCATTTTTGGATTTCTAAGTCTTTTTTTTTTTTTTAGTAGAAAATATTGATTTTTTTTAACTTGTAAACAACAAGTGTCAACAATAGTCTTTGCCTTTAGGAGGTTTTAAAGGATGCTGTCATTGGACTAAAGAAATCAATACAAGATCCTCTAACTGTCCTCCTCTCTCTTCTCTTCTGTTCTGTAGAATGGGATGGTAACCAAGGATCTGTCGCGGTTAAAATCGTTACTAACGGAGATCGAGGTAAGTGAGGCTGATACGTCTGAATGTGAGAGTGATGTGCGGTCACCGCGGAGGACACACAGGAAACGATTGTTCGTGTGCTGCGATTAAAATGCAGACATGGTATCGATTTGTGTACCATGCATATACTTTTCAATAAAGTTGGTTTTTTAATTAAAAAAATAAATAAATCCAGACATGCTGCATTTAATTGCAGCACCTGGATCGCACTGCAATGTCAGGCAGCACAGCATGCTGCGTAACATTAGAGTGAATGAAGTGTACACTTTATACACCTCAAAATACAGTCCATACAGAAAAAAAGGGGCTTTCGTGCACCAGGAAACAGAGATAAGGATAGGAGGAAGTGTATGTAGTCCAAATTAGGAGAGAGCCCCGACGCTGCTTTCCTCCTTATGCCATTTTGAATAAAACTTTTCCTGTTTTTTTTTTTATCCTATGTTAGGCCCAGGGATGTTATCCACTGGGTTATCTATGCAATGCAGGCAGATCATTGCTGGTGGGAGGAGCCAGCAGATTGCTGTACAAAGCTTCCTGAAAACATTGCAGCACCCGGAGTCTCTCTGGAGTCCTCGGTGCTGATGCAGGCCTTTGGCTGGTTCTTGGGAGGAGTTATGCAAATATCAGAATGCCCCAATGGGCGGGTGTCAGTCTGGAAGACTGGGCGTTCCTAAGCAGGCTGTGTTTGCATGCAGATGGTTGGAAGAAATGCAATAAGCATTTGCTTACAGGGCACTTATACCCCCCTCCTGCCCAGGCCAATTTTCAGTTTTTAGCACTGTCGCACTTTAAATGACAATTGCGCGTTCATGCAACACTGTACCCATATGACATTTTTATCACAAATCAAGCTTTCTTCTGGTGGTATTTAATCATTGCTGGGTTTTATTTTTCGCTGACAAAAACACAGAAAAATAAATTAAATAAAATGCAGTTTCATAGTTATAGCATTTTGAAAACAGGTAATTTTTCTCCTTCATTGGGGGGCACTGAGGAGGCTGCACTGATGGGGGGGGGGGGGGGCACTGAGGAGGCTGCACTGATAATGCCGCACTTTTGGGCAATGATTGGTGGCACTGAAAGGCACTGATGGGTGACACTGGGCACTGGTAGGTGGCACTGATGGGCATTTATAGGTGGCACTGATGGGCAGCAGTGATATGCACTGGTGGGCACAGATGAGGCAGCGGCAGCTCTCCCTGTTCGGGAACGATGTCCCTCTTAAGCCAGTGATCTGCTAAAGGCCGGGGTAAGGGGATCTCATTGACTCGCTGATCACAGAGCGCACCGATCTTAGGAGGACGTGCATGAACGCCCTCCCGGCAATTAGGGCCCGGCGCTGTAGCTGTCTTTTCGGCTATAGCACGGGCAGGAGGTGATAAAGGTAAAAAAAAAAGTTGAGGCTTTATCACCACTTCCTTCCCGCGGTAAAACCGAAAGATGGCTACAGCGCGGGCTTAGTGTGCCAGGAGGGGAGTCAATGGACATCCTCCCGTGGTCCTTTGGACTCAGCTGATCACACATCTGGGTAAAGGGCCAATCACAGCAGCCCTTTACCACGTTATCAGCTGTGTCTAATGATAGCTGATCACAGGATGTAAACACAAGCTGGTTATCGGCATTCGTTTCCTTATGCTGACAGCATGAGGAGAGAAGAAGAAAGCCGATAACCGGCTTGTGGTTGTGGGACATTGGCACTGATTATCAATGTCCTGATTATCAGTGCTGCCAGTCAGTGCCCGCCAGGCAAGTGGTTAATGAAAACTGCAGTTGCATTTTAGTACACGTGAAGTGAATTTAGATGGAAAGTGCAGCAATCAGGATGTCTACTTCTGCCCCTAAAATAGCAGGTTGCCCAACCCCCCCCCCCATGCCGCTCCCTTCTCTCATACATTTTATAGCCTGGTGATACATGAGTTGGCCCTGACTACATTCCTGCTCAGTAAACTGTCCCTTGCTGCCTTTTTTAAGTGTTACTAAATTAAAAAAAATTTTTTTTTAAAGGGGTTGTAAAGGTACATGTTTTTTCACCTTAATGCATCCTATGCATTAAGGTGAAAAAACATTCGACAATACCGCCCCCCCCCCCCCGAGCCCCCGTTTTACTTACCTGGCCCCTCAAAAGTCCCGCGCTCGCTCCCGTCATCCTCCGAGTTCCTGTGGCTGGCCGTTGATTGGCTACTGTGGATGGATTGAAAGCAGCGCAGCCATTGGCTGGCGCTGCTGTCAATCACATCCAATGACGCGGCGCGCCGGGGGGCGGGGCCGAGTGATACAGTCAGCGGCTATGGACGCCGCTGTATCACGGGAGCGCGCCCGCAGTAACTCCACACCATGCGAGTTCGCTCGCATTATGGTGTGGAGTCCTTGCGGGAAGGAGCCGAGACAGCCGCCGAGGGACCCCAGAAGACCAGGTTTGGGGCCACTGTGTGCAAAACGAGCTGCACAGTGGAGGTAAGTATAACATGTTTGTTATTAAAAAAAAAAAAAAGGGGGAACCTTTTTAGTGTTCCTTTAATTAAAATAACAAACATGTTATACTTACCTGTGCGGTGGTATTAGAGTAGCCCCAATCCTACTCTTCTCGGGTCCCCCCCCAGCGGCGCTCCTGGCTCCTTCTCATTTTTCTATGAGGGCACACAGTGTCTCCCGCACTCCCGAGCTGCGCCCCATAGACTTACACAGCCGGACTTGGCCCCGCCTCTCACTTCCTCATCACGGCATTTGATTGACAGCAGCATGACCCAATGGCTCGGGTCCCTGTGTGAAAAGGAAGAGAGGGGAGAAGAGTTGCAGCAGCACAGCGCTTGATTTATTATCCCCTCTTTTCCCCTTCACATGGGAGCGGGTGGGGGGGGGGCAGAGAAATAGAAAGTTTTTTTACCTTAATGCAAGGAATGCGTTCAGTCAGTCTTCTTCTTTTTTTTTTTTTTTTTTTTTTTTTTTAGGTTTAGTATCACTTTATTTAGTTAGAAAACATATCATCACAGAGTGGAACTGTGGATATGAAAGCAGGATGATACAGTGCCACGTCCCAATAGATTAGATTGTATGAGAATAAGTTGGCGGATGATGGACTTTATAGGCGTAACACAAATTAAAATTTATGTAGATTTATTTAAAGAGAAACATACAAAGTAATTCAAAACATATATACCATAATGGCCGTTCATAGAAGGGCCTAAGAACACAAATATAACACACCACCTAGAAACCAGAGAGGGTACAGTATATTGGAAAGGAGGACACCAAGGCCACTTCCTACTGGTAAATTCTGTATATCCTCGAGTATAAGCCGAGTTTTTCAGCACTTTTTTTTTGTGTGCTGAAAATGCCCCCCTCGGCTTATACTCGAGTCACTTTTTTGCGCCTGATCTCCCGGACTTTGGGGACCCGGTACCGGCCGGACCCCAATCTTGGTACACATGTAGTCCCACTTTTCCTCTACAAGTGCGCAAAGTTTTTTGTCTGGGAGACCTACGGCCGGGGAGCACAGATTTTTCAAAGCCGGGCACCCCTTCCATAGACTCCCGTGTTAAACGTCAGTCTAGTCATGGGCACAGTGAGGCATGTAGATGGACACCCTAGGCTTATACTCAAGTCGATACGTTTTTCCCAGTTTTTTTGTGGTAAAATTAGGTGCCTCGGCTTATATTCGGGTCGGCTTATACTCGAGTATATACAGTATATAGGAACAAAGAATTGTCTCTGGACAGCCGCACTTTGAACAAAAGTTGCCTTTTATTGAATAAAACCAGCACTACAGGTCACAGCAAACAAAGGAACCCTGGCAGCAGACGCGTTTCGCACTGTATCTAGTGCTTAGTCATTGCTGACGGTATATACATATAGGGTATATAAGCGTATAATTTTTGGAAGGTGATGTGTCGTATACAGCTCGACATGTTGGGCGTATTGAAGGGACGCTTCTTCAGGAGCTTATGGCGTGTTCTATGAATGAAAAAGTTTTACAAATCAATTTACTCAAAAAAACAAACGGACATAAAAAGTTTCCTTGCCTTGATATATTTGATATTTCTGCAGAGCTTCCCACAGCCCCCCCCCCCCCCCCCCCAGAGTTGGCTCCACCCCTTAGCATAATATAAAATAACATAAGTGTCTTAAACAACAGTGGGGTATTGTACCATAATACGACCCCCATGTGAATCTAAAGGGGGAGGGGGGGGGGGGACATATGGGTTTTGACAGCAACTTGCATTGTAAAAGATGAGAGAACAGGCGGAGAATATGATCAGGAGTACAACCGAATTCACAAGGATTTGTCTTCAGATGGCTGTGTATAGAACATGGTAAATTATAGACCACCCAGGGGACCACCAAAAAGAGAAGAAAATTGGGGGGTCGGGGGCAGAGATAGGTAGAGCCCATACAGTACTGCTTACCTAGAAGTGCAGGTTCTCAAAGAATCCTTGATTAGGATGGTAACCGGAACCTTACAAAGGAAACGGGAGACGGTCACAATGCTGGACAGTTCTAGTAAAGTTTATGAAGTCATTATAGTGACAGTTCCATTAATAAGTTGTTAGTATCACTTTAATCCACAGCCTGGCCTGGTCATGTGACTTGCTGATGTCCTCTCTTGTGTTTTCAGAATGTCGGTTGCATTGTCCGCAGCAGTTACCAGGGGGAGGATCTGGAAGATGGTACGTTCTACTCCTCACGTAACACTAATGAGGATTTTGGGGCCCCGGTTTGCTCTATTATTGCTGACTTTTTCTGCCCATATTAATTGTCTGTCATGTCATTGTATTCTTGCAGGAACTCAGGACGGATGGCAATATAGACCACCACCACGGGGGGTTACCAGCAGTGAGGAGTACACTTTGTGTAAAAGGTATGTGCATGTTTATATCCTGTTGGCGGTTTTCCCCTGTGCATGATATGTGCCCCCCGATAAAGAATGCACATTAAAGCTGCTCGCTCTCTCTTGGTATGAGGGTGGCTCCCTGACCTAGTTGTAGTTTAACCTCTGCGCACCGACGCCTCCTGGCCCTTAAAGAAATTTATGACGTCGGGAGGTGGGGCAGGGGTTAAAGTGGTTGTACATCCTAGGTTTTTCACCTTAATACATTCTATGCACAGCAGCTCCAGCCACCGTCTCGGGTCCTGATTAGATAGATTGATAGCAGCAGGAGCCATTGGCTCCCGCTGCTGTCATTCAAATCCAATGACGCGGGGGGGCGGGTCCTACTGTCTGTGTCAATGGACTTGGCAGCAGGACAGGGGAGCGCGCCCGCAGGAGTGCCCCTAGGGCAGTGATGGCGAATCTTGGCACTCCAGATGTTTTGGAACTAAATTTCCCATGATGCTTATCTACACTGCAGAGTGCATGAGCATCATGGGAAACATCTGGGGTGCCAAGGTTAACCATCACTGCCCTAGGGAAAGAGCTTCTCCGTTTGGGCACTCGAGAAGTGGAGGACCCAGGAGCGCCATGGAGGGACCCCAGAAGAGGAGGATCGGGGCCCCTCTGTGCAAAACCCTTGCACAGAGGAGGTAAGTATGACATGTTTGTTTAAATAAAATTTTACAACCCCTTTTAATCGCTGAGGCCTAACCTTAACTCTAAGGCCTCAACAATTATGCCCATTAGGGTTCAAAAACGCGTTTGAGGGACCTCTCCTGTTGGGGCCTCAACACTTGGTGATATTAAAGGCACTTTTTTTTAAAATAACGAACATGTTATATTTACCTACTCTGTGTAATGGTTTTGCACAGAGCAGCCCCAATCCTCCTCTTATTTGGTTCCCTGCTGGCACTCCTAGCCCCTCCCTTCCTGCCAAGTGCCCCCAGATCAAGCAACTGAGGGCATCCAAGCAGGCTCGCTCCAGAGCCATTGCTCTGTGTATCCACTCACACAAGGTGCTGCGGCTTTGCAACAACATCGCTGGATCGCTTTGGGGATCAGGTAAGTATTAGGAGGTGCTGAGTGGGCGGGGGGGGGGGGGGGCTACTGCACAGAGGTTTTTTTACCTTCATGCATAGAGTGCATGAAGGTAAAAAAAAAAATTCAGCCTTTAGAACCACTTTAAGCCCTCTAGGGGAAAAACACTTCTGAGGGACCTCCTCTGTTGAGACCTCAACGATGAAGCCCACTATGAGTGAAACGCGCCCAAGGGGACCTCTCCTGTTCATGCCTCAGTAATGAAGCCCATTAGGAGTGAAATACACCTGAAGGACCTCCTCTGTTGCCTCAACAATTAAGCTCACTAGGAGGGAAACTCGTCTAGGGTTCTCTCCTGCGGGGTGGAGAGCAGAGCTGAAAGCCACCTTCCATTACCTGGTTTGGTTTTGGTCACAGTGAGTCGGCGTCCTGTGTGCAGTCGGTTGCCATTGTTCTGTAAACAATTTTTTAAGACACTTTGCAGTATTTTATACTTGAGCTTGGACATACATCCACAGATAAGTAATGGTATTGGGTTTGCTGTGCAGGTTCCTGGAGCAGGGGATATGTCGGTACGGAGCACAGTGTACATCGGCGCACTCCCAGGAGGAGCTGGAGGAGTGGCAGAAGCGGTACGCCTCGCGCCTCATCCGCCTCAAGCAGCAGAAGGAAAACACGCAATGTTCGGGGAGCTACATGGAGTCTCTGATCGAAAAATGGATGAATTCCTTGTCGCCAGAGAGAGTGGTGAGTCGCTCCACACTTGTCCCAATATAATGAAAGAAACGTTCTGTGCTGGCTGTAACAGCCAATAAGATGGCAGCCAAGAATTTGTTCTCGGAGGGTAGGGCGCTAAGATGGTAGGGGAATTATGGACTTTTTAATAGAACAGCCTTTTAGATACAATTTGTGTTTATCAATAAGCCAAAAAAAAATTCTACGTCTCTGTGGCTGAACATGAAACCTTTAATGCGGGACTGTCCTGCTGGAGGAGAGTCCCAGTACACAGCAGCGTATAATTCCTGAAGACACCAGTGGATGGACTCTGGTTCTGCGTTCTCGCGATGAACCCGGAGACTTGGACTGTGGTGGGGTATTTTTACGGCATGTAATGTGTCTTCTGTTTTCTTCTCCAGCTCAGTGAATGCGTGGATGGAGTTCATGTGGAGTACAGTTCAGATCTGTCTGTCACGGTTACCACCAAAAAGTCACAGCAGACCTGGACCTTCCAGCTGACATGTAAGGTAGGTGCCTTCCCTTCCTGTCCCTATACATGATAGGCTTAGGGGTTAATCTGTGACTGGTGTTGGCAAGCAGGCACTCTGTAGTGCCCCCATGGTGCCTGTACTGAGAGAAGCCCACACTTGTAGCTATGGAGAGAACTGACCCTCCCTATCTCTTAATGCAGTGGTTTTCAAAATGCGGCCTGGAGGGCTGGATGCAGCCCTTTGCTTGCTCTTATCCAGCCCTTGGGGCACTATTCTTCCCACTGATAAGACATTCACCTATACCAGGGGTGCCCAACCTTTTAAAGAGCGAAGGCCACTTAAGCGACTTGGTAACCAGTCGCGGGCCACAATGAGTGAAGCGGGCGGGTGACAGGTCCATGTCCACCCTGCATATGCAGAGCGGACAAGGATATGGCTCGCTCTACTCTATGGGCCCTCCGATCTGATCTGCCCAGATGGAATGGGACAGATCCCCCCCCCCTCTGTTTTTTTAGTGGATCAGATTGGAGGTAGGTGGGTGTATACGGCCACAAGTCCGTTTACATCTGTGGCTCAATAGAGGTGAACGAAGGGTCCGATTGGGTCAGACCGATCATGCCAAAGGGGCCTAAGGCTGCTTTCACACTGATGCGTTGTGGTTTACTTGCACTGCAGGTGCAGCGCATTACACCTGTGGCTTTCCTGCGGGTTACCTGCACTTTGCCTTAGACTTCTATTATATCCTGTAGGTGTGGTGCACTTTCTGAAAGCTCACCAAACTCGCAGGTGATAGAAGTCTACGGCTCAGTGCAGGTAACCCACAGGTTTTCTGGTTGGATACCCCTGACCTATACCTTTTTAGACTCTTTTTACGTTGAGGCGCTTTTCAGGTGTTTCAGCCTTAAAATAGCACCTGAAAAGCGCCTCCCATGCCCCCTCCCCCCTCCAGTGTGAAAGTCCGAGTGCTTTCACACTGGGACGGTGCACTTGCGAGACAGGAAAAAAAGTCCTGCAAGCAGCATCTTTCGGGTGGTATAGGAGCGCCTCTGCCCATTAAAAATAGGCAGCGCTTCCGTACCGCCGCAACACGGACGCTTTTAACCCCTTCTTCAGCTTCTAGCGGGGGTTAAAAGCTCCCCTCTAGGGCTGAAAAGCGCAGCTAAAACGACAGTAAAGCGGCGCTAAAACTAGCGGCGCTTTACCGCCAATGGACCCGCCGCCCCATTGTGAAAGGGGTCTTGCATAGTTAGGTTGAAAAAAAACAAAACACATTCTAGTTCAGCCAATTAAAAAAAATAAAATCCCATATACACAATCCTATACCCACAGTTAAAAAATCCCCAGCAGAGCATGATCCAATTTGCTTCAGCAGGGTAAATAATTCCTTCCTGATGCCCCGAGAGGCAATCGGATTCCCCCCCCCCCCCCCCCCGCTAGCAATACATGTTTCCTTGTCCAGATGTCTCGCCCCCCGCTGACCTTTATATACCCCTTAGCTGCTTTACCCACATTATTTCATTGGACATGATTTTCAATAACCCTCTTCCTTGCCCTTACTAGGGCGGGCACACTTCTGCAACGTTCATCATAATTGCAATAAATTTGGCATTGAATAAAAGTGATAGACTAGTAGATGACCCAAAAAATTTGATTACTAAGACCCCTCTCACACTGGGGCTGCCTGTGCGTTAGCGATAAAGCGCCGCTCGTTTCAGCGGCGCTTTACCGCTTTTTAAGCTGCGTTTTACGCCTGCTAGCGGGGCTCTTTTAACCCCCCCCGCGATAGCGGCCGAAGAAAGGGTTAAGTGCCCATGTTGTGGCGCTTTTCAGGTGCTTTGGAAGTGCTGGCCTTTCATTTCATTGGACAGGGAGTTTTGGGAGCTCTGTATACAACGTTCCCAAACCGCCCCAAAGATGCTGCTTGCAGGACTTTTTTTAACGTCCCGCAAGCGCACCGCCCCCCCGTGTGAAAAGTCGCACTGAAATGAATAGGAGGCTGTTTCTAGCGCTAAAATGCCTGAAAATCGCCTCAATGTGAAAGGGATCTTGGGTTGGTGCACAAGTGAGGGGCAATGCATTAGTGTGCTGACAATTGTTCCAGAACTCGGCACCAAAGAAAACCCGTATTTAGTAGAATCCGAGGTCTCCATTGCATACATTGTAAGTGGAAGTCCTATGCCAGTGCTATCCGACTCTCACCTATGAGGGTGATAACTAACGGACAGATGAGGGGATCGCACTGTCCTGTGACAAGGTATAGCAGAAGATGGGAGATGCTGACTGGGGGGTGGGGAGCAGGATTTCCATGAATGTTGATTTTATACCAATTTTGAATTTTGCAGCCTGCAAGAATCCTTCACCGGGTAGCACTGCTGTACGATGCACACAGACCTCATTTCAGTATCGTGGCAATATCCGCCGGAGACGGCAACACCCAGATGTCCCAGGAGGTGCCGGAGAGCTGCCAGGAGTGGGTGGGCGAGATCCTGGCGCAGAACGGGACGGATCATTGCATGTACCAAGTAGTCATCAACTTCTCCACTGAAATATTTGGGACCTTCCGGCAAACCATAGTGTTTGACTTTGGAGAGGAACCGGTGCTGATGCAGAGGATCATGGTGGACGCTGCTTCAACTGAAGGTACCTCTTGATCTGTGACGATGGCTGGACACACTATGTAAATGACACATCATGGGAGATGGTGGATAGAGATTAATGTATAAAACAAAAAATAACAACATTGCACTGCAAAGCCTGTCAGCTGGTTTTGAACTGCTCACGTGTTTAGTTGGCTGAAGCAAACATGTTTTATGTATGTTTTAGACATTAAGCTACGTTAAAAAAGGAGTAAAAAAAAATGTTTCCCAAATGTGTTTGAATGATCACAGAGAAGTACATATAAAGATTCAAATTAATCCTAAAAAGTCCACATAATAAAGTTTTCTGTTAAGTGCTCATATATGAATTGTAGCCAAAGGACGGTTATCCATCACCAATGCGTATCAGAATCCGTGCTTCAGAACCACCACCTTAGTGCTTCAAATGCAGGCTTACCAGCTGGACATGACCTAATTAACCACTTTAAGCCGAGTTCCGCTTGTTTTTCAGTTTATTAAAAGTCAACAGCTACAAAAAGTGTATCTGCTGACTTTTTTTAAACAGACACTTGCCTGTCCCACGGTCCAGTGATGCGGCTGCCCAAGGCCTCCCTCCCTCCCTCTCCGCTCTCCCCCACCTCCCCCTCCGCTCTCCCCCACCTCCCCCTCCGCTCTCCCCCACCGCCCCCTCCGCTCTCCCCCACCGCCCCCTCCGCTCTCCCCCACCGCCCCCTCCGCTCTCCTCTTCTGATATTACAAATACTCCACATTTCATTCAGTTATATTTCATTTTTCTGAGTAGATGCGATCCTATGTGTTACATAAATCTAGTAGGTGGTCCGTTGTGTAATGTGCGTCTAGTTGGACACCCAATTGCTCGCTCCCCTTCTTGTACTTTTCTCCATGGATGGCCCTTCCATTCAGGTGATCTGATTTGTATTACCATGGCGTTGTGTCCTGGTCTCTGCAGCTCAGCCTGTGAAGATGTTCCGTGTTCATAGTAGCGGATAATCTCAGTCGTGTTATTACAGAAGCCTCGGGCTCATCAGAAGGTCATTGAGTTTTCTTCTCCACTTCCTCTTTCCGGCTGCTCAGCTAATCGCATAGAATAATGAGAGGAGACAGAGAATAGTCACCTTTCCGTCACCATCTGTTCACATTAGGTGATGGCGAGATGGAAACGTTCCGTCACAAGGAGAATATTTAAAGTAATGCAAAATCACTCCCGTAGCGCTCCACCTCCTTTTATTCCAACCAAATAACACCACCAAGTGATAGTGTGAGCAAAGTGCTTGCACTCTAAAGTGAGCAAAAATGTCTCTAAGGTGTCAGTTGTCCATATAATAAAAGTTATCACTCCTGGACAGACTCCAAACCCCAAAGTGCAACAAGTGGACACCAACTCCCCCTGACACCACACTCGCCAGGAATAATCCGCATGAATAGCTGAATTCTCCTGATCACATTGGTTGTTCCATCAGTGGCTGGTATTCTCCATCACCAATGAGGCAAAGAACAAAGCACATAGCGTAATTCCGTTCAAACATTTATTCTCCAATTAAGTCGTATTCATGAACCAAGTCGTAATGACGAAACGCGTTGGGAAGGGGCCATACAGTAACAAGACATTTATTACCGCTTCCCGACCGCCACACGACTATTTACATCGACAGAATAGCACGGCTGCGCATATGGGCATATATATTCACGTCCCCTTTAAGATGCAAGCCGCGTGGTCGCGAGCTGTTATGGACCTACAATCCCCATCATGCCTCTGCCTGTGAGAGTCATGCTTGGAACTGTGAGCCTTGCAATGCCTCATGGGACTTGTAGTTTTGCAATAGCTGGAGGCCGCCAGTTTGACACCTGAGCGCCCCAGAGAATAAAATTTTGCAAATTTTTGTCACGCGGTATTTGCGCGGTTTTTCAAACGTAATTTTGGGGAAAAAATACTTATTTTTTTTAACCCCTTCCTTACTGGGCACATATACCCCCTTCCTACCCAGGCGAAATTTCAGCTTTCAGCACTGTCACGCTTTGAATGACAATTGCGCGGTCATGCGACGTGGCTCCCAAACAAAATTGACGTCCTTTTTTCGCACAAATAGAGCTTTCTTTTGGTGGTATTTGATCACCTCGGCGGTTTTTATTTTTTGCGCTATAAACAAAAATAGAGCGACAATTTTGAAAAAAAAAGCAATATTTTTTGATTTTTGCTATAATAAATATCCCAATTTTTTGGTTTTTTTTTTTTTTTTCCCTCAGTTTAGGCCGATACGTATTCTTCTACAGGCATACCCCGCTTTACGGACACTCACTTTACGTACACTCGCGAGTACGGACATACCCGCGAGTGTACATAAAGTGCCTCACAAGACAAACATTCCTGCACCATCAGCCGCAGTAGAAGGAACTTAAGCTCTGAGCATGTAGCCTACCCTATTCCAGTGTGCTCTTCCTGTTTCCTGGCCGCCGCCCCACCTCCTGTGCACAGCGCGATGTCTGGGGGATGGATTGGAGTGGGCCCCCCCTTGCATCAGATGAGCCTAATTACATGTGAGTGTTTCCCTGACACCCCCACTACAGCCCCTGACGCCCCATAACAGCCCCTGGCACCCCCACTACAGCCCCTGACTCCCTCACTACAGCCTAGAAGTGAAAAAATGTATTGCTTCACTTTAAGTACATTTTCGTTTTACATACATGCTCTGGTCCCGTTGTGTACTTAAAAGTGGGGTATGCCTGTACATATTTTTGGTAAAAAAAATCGCAAGCGGCGTCTATTGATTGGTTTGCGCAAAAGTTATAGCGTTTACAAAATAGGGGGTAGTTTTATGGCATTTTTTATAAAAATTATTTTTTTTTTTTTACTAGTAATGGTGGCGATCAGTGATTTTTTACGTGACTGCGACATTATGGCGGACACATCGGACACCTTTGACACTATTTTGGGACCATTCACATTTATACAGCGATTACTGTATACATGTGACTGGCAGGGAAGGGGTTAACACTAGGGGGCGAGGAAGGGGTTAAATGTGTGCCCTATTAGTGATTTTCTACTGTGGGGGGAAGGGGACTGACTGGGGGAGGTGACCGATCTGTGTCCCTATGTACAAGGGACACCGCATCGGTCCCCTCTCCCTGACAGGACATGGATCTGTGTGTTTACACACACACAGATCCATGTCCTTGTCTGTGTAACCGCCATTCGTGGGTGCCTGGCGGACATCGCGGCCGCCAGGCACACGCATCGGCATTGCAGTGACGCGCCGGGTACGTGCGCGCGCCGCCGGCGGCACTCGCGCGCCCCCCAGTGGCCAAATTAGCGGAGGCCCTATAAACACGGCCTCCCGGCATTTAACAACCACCTCGCAGCCGTATATAGTCGTACGGCGGGCGCGAGGTGGTTAATATATTTTAATGCAAAAAAAAAAACACAATCCATAACCCGATTGTTTGTTTTTGTTTTTTTGAACTTTCGCTCATCGGATTCCTCCCCCCCCCCCCCGAAAGGTGCAAATTGTGGCACGGGAGGGGGAGGTATCCTTTCCCACTTCCTGGAGTCCGGCCGTGACGTCACTGCGGGGCTCCCTCCTCCTCCCCTGGCTGCCAGGCTAATAGGAGAGAGGAGCGAGGCCTCGCGCATGCGCAGTAGGGTTCCCGGCGTGAAGCCGAAAGACTTCACTGCTGGGTTCCCTTACCCGCAATGGTGACGGCAGCACCCGACAGCTGATGTGACATCGAGGGATACCAGGACAGGTAAGTCTCCATTTATTAAAAGCCAACAGCTGCTGTAT
The DNA here is from genome assembly GCA_029206835.1 of Rana muscosa. Taxonomy (NCBI): domain Eukaryota; kingdom Metazoa; phylum Chordata; class Amphibia; order Anura; family Ranidae; genus Rana; species Rana muscosa. The sequence continues at coordinate 327,722,914 of CM055128.1, forward strand.
GTGTGTAGCTGCTGGCTTTTAATTATTATTATTTTTTTCCCGGGGTTGCCTGGAACACCCCTTTAAGCTTTAAAATTGCACACACCACCCACACAACGGCAACAAACAACGTACATTTTACAAACAATAGGTGACGCTTTATAAGTCTTTACAGGTGACCGCTTTAGATGTACAGAGGAGGTCTGGTGTTAGTTTACTGCCCATGATCTGACGTTTGCGGTGATACCTCATGTGTGGGTTCGATCGCGGTTTGTGTGCGTTCCGGACCGACGCACTTTGTGTGCTAGTATGGGTGGGGTGAGGGCACTTCTTTTTTTTTTTTTTGGGGGATTTATACAGTTGCTTTTATTTTTTTTAATCACTTTTATTGCTGTGAGAAGGAATGTAAACATCCTTGTGGATAGAATAGGTATTCTTTATGGAGGGATCTGGGGTCTATGAAACCCTAAATCCCTCCTTTGCACTTGAAAACATTCAAAATGCTAAATTCATCATTTTGGATTTTCAAAAAACGGCGCTGTTAAAGCCGAGGTCCACCCTAAAAAAAAAAAAAAATTAAACAAAAAGGCTCCAAAAATGTGAAAATATTAAAATAAATGAATTTTTTTTTTTTTTATACTTACCAGAAATGGCTGTTGCTAGGCAGATTGTCCTAATCTGCCACTTCCTATTCCGCAATAGTCTTCAGTCTTCTCCTCCTCGCGTTGTCTTCTGGGGAATGGAGCGCGCTGTCTTTTGGGACCTGTGTGTGTCCCAGAAGACAGCCCGCCATTCACAAAGCGATGCGCGACATGCGCAGTAGGAAACGAGCGGTGAAGCCCCAAGGCTCCACTGCCTGTTTCCCTTACTTCAAATGGCGGCGCCGGGACCCAATTCGATGGCTGGATCGGCCTCGGGGCTGCCGACATCGCGCGCACCCTGGACAGTGTTTGTAGCTGCTGACTTTTCCCCCAAAATTTTTTTACAGCTGGACCTCCGTTTTAACCTCCCGGTAAACCAGAAATTATGTCATCACTTCCGGGTTACCATAGCGGAGAGCCGATCAAAGCTGATTTCGGCTTTGTATGGGTCTCCGGCCAGATCCCTCAATAAAGAGTACCTGTCACTGCCTATTGCTGTCACCCGGGATGTTCACATTCCTTGTGCCAGCAATAAAAGTGATCAAAAAAACTCATAAATTTTTTTTTTTAAAACAACAGTGTAAAAATACAGTAATAAATAAATGAATAATGAAAAAAAATGTAAAGTGCCTCTGTCCCCCTGTGCTAGCACACAAAGGCATGTGTCAATCCCGCACACACAAACGGCGATCTTCCCCCCGCTTTTGAGGTATCACCGCGAACGTCAGATCATGGGCAGTAATTCTAGCTTTAGATCTCTTCTGTGGATATAAAGTGGTAACTTGTAAAGGCTTTTAATGCTTCGCCTATGGATAGTAAAATTGACGTAGTTTGTCGCTGTTGCGCTATCCTGCGCAATTTTAAAGCGTGACGTGTTTGCAATCTATTCGGTGTGACATCTTTTATATTTTTAAAAAAAATTGAGTTTTGTACAGTTTTTTTTTTTTTTTTTGCATTAAAATTCAAAAATAATTTTTTCCAAAAATTGCGTTTAAAAAACTGGTGCGCAAGTACCGTGTGACATACATTTTTTTTGCACAAAACCTACCAATTTATTCTCTAGTGCAGGGGTAGGCAACCTTGGCCCTCCAGCTGTGGTGAAACTACAAATCCCATCATGCCTCTGCTTCTAGGAGTCATGCCTGTGATTGTCGGGGTCTTGCAATGTTTCATGGGACTTGTAGTTTCAAAACAGCTGGAGGGCCGGGGTTGCCTACCCCTGCTCTAGTGCATGGGTTCTCAACTTCTCAACCTGTGGTCCTGCAGCTGTTGCGAAACTACAAGTCCCATGAGGCATTGCAAGCTGCTGACAGTTACAAGTATGACTCCCAAAGGAAGAGGCATGATGGGACTTGTAGTTCGGCAACAGCTGGAGGGCCCCAGGTTGAGCACCCTGTGCACTAGAGCAGAGGGAGGCAACCTGGGGCCCTTTAGCTGTTGCAGAACTACAAGTCCCATCATGCCCCGAGAAGTAATTGTAACTGCCAGCCTTGCAATGCCTCATGGGGAATTTATTTCCACAACAGCTGGAGGACCCCAGGTAGCCTACCCCTGCACTAGAGAATAAACTGATGGGTTTTGTCACACCGTATTTGCGCACTAGTTTTTCAAATGCAATTTTTGGGGAAAAAAATACTCTTTTTTTTTTTTATTCCAATGCAAAAAAAAAAACCACAATGCTCTTTAAGCATGGGTGTCAATCTCCGTTGTGTGCCGTATCAGTATTATGGTTGCCCTCAAAGGGCCGGTTATATCTGTAAGACTGGATGTCCTGAGCACCCCACCACCGCCCCTTAGATCAGATGTCAAGCGCCTCCCCCCCCCATCTACATCAGATGAGCCCCCCACCATTCTTTACTTCACAGTGCACCCCCTTTAGCAAATGCTGCTGGGAAGAAGCTGGGGGTTGGAGCTTGAAAGCAGAAAGTAAAGGGGTCTGGAGTAGGACCAGAGGAGGGCTGGAGTTTGCTGAATGTTGAAACCAGGCGAGGCGGAGACCAGGGGGTAGGATCTGGCGGTGGAGTTCTTTCCTTGTAGGTGCGGAGTGGAGGAGGGTGCCGGCCACAGGAGAGGTGAGTGACGGCCACATTAAACGGGTTCGGCCCATGGGCCCTGTGTTAGAAAGTATATTTCTTCTGCGCATGTAAAGGCGGTATTGGTGTGACGTGGTAGTCATTTCAAATGGTGAGTTTTTGTGTTGGATAAACATGCGAATCCCGCTGCCTAGACTGACCTGGGGTGGTCCGTAGATAGCCAAGGGGAAAAAGGCGCGTAACGCATGGATCAAATGGATACAGTTTATTAAAACCAATTAGATAAATAAATAAATAAAAAGAAATTACTACGTATTCATAGAGACTAGGTTACAAAATGTTCATTTAAAATGAGTAGTGCCCATGCAAGGGCAGATGCTTAGTGGTAGGCCGACGCGTTTCGAGGGGTGCCCTCTTCATCAGAGCCTTGGAGAAAGAGAACAAATGTCTGCATAGTGTAATAGATTTATAGAGTCATACATAGAAGAGCGACTGATTGGGAGTTGTATCACATAATGGATGTTAAATTCTCCTTTTGCTTAAAAGGTGTTCACATCCCAGCGCTCATGGAGTAGATTGTTTGTTAATCGTTTTCTTGTTGTTTGTTGGTCATCAGTGCCTGCGTTTTGGCTTGTAAAGAAGCTGCAGTAAAAAAGATGTCGGCTGGAGACTGTCTCCTCTGGGGCACTGCGGTCCTCCTGACAGCATTCTGTCCTCCTGACAGCATTCTGTCCTGTGCTGCAAAGAGAGATGCTGTATCTCTGTCAGGAGGACCGCAGTGCCCCAGAGGAGACAGTCTCCAGCCTGCAGCCGACATCTTTCCACTGCAGCTTCTTTTCAAGCCAAAACGCAGGCACTGATGACCAACAAACAACAAGAAAACCATCAACAACAAACAATCTACTCCATGAGCGCTGGGATGTGAACACCTTTTAAGCGAAAGGAGAATTTAACATCCATTATGTGATACAACTCCCAATCAGTCGCTCTTCTATGTATGACTCTATAAATCTATTACACTATGCAGACCTTTGTTCTCTTTCTCCAAGGCTCTGATGAAGAGGGCACCCCTCGAAACACGTCGGCCTACCACTAAGCATCTGCCCTTGCATGGGCACTACTCATTTTTAAATGAACATTTTGTAACCTAGTCTCTATGAATACGTAGTAATTTCTATTTATTTATCTACTTTGTTTTAATAAACTGTATCCATTTGATCCATGCGTTCGATCACGTGCCTTTTTCCTCTTTTTTCACTTGGCCCTGTGTTAGGCACGTGTTCTGGGGCCTCTGCTTTAAAAGATATATAAACCCCCAAATATTAAAGTCCTTTTTATAGCAAAAAACAAAAAGTGATTTTCACATGTAAATATAAAGTGCCAATAAAATGCCGGTTCATCCAAGTGGTTAAATATACTCCTTATGACTGATATTATACATGGTAGTATGTGCCCCCCTGGGGGGGTACACATGATCTGTTCAGCATATCTCCCCCCCCCCCCCCCCCCCGGAGTGTGCAGTATTACTGGGTAAGCTTGTTCTGGATGTAATAACAAAGCGTTTCTTGCATTTCATGGCCCATTCGGTCCCATCTGTGATTGGTCGGTGTATATTGATCTATAGTCTGTGATCATAGTGAGATCTGTGTGTATTCAGCTGCTGGGAGGACTGCAGGTTCCAGCATAGCCCGACCTCTGCCCTGTGTATGGTTGTGGGGGATCAGGCCTGCACAGGGGGGTCAGTTGCTGCCCTCGCAGTGTGTGTGTGTGTGTGTGTCACTCTCTCATGATGTCCATCTTTCCCCGCAGACCTTGAATACTTGATGCAAGCCCGGCAGCAGCTGCTAACGACGGCCAAACGCTGGGACTCCATGTCCAAAACCATCATCGAGTATGAGCCGAACGAAACTACTGAAATTGAGAGGAGTCTCCTCAGCCGATACCAAATCCCGCTCTCCGCAGACCAATTGTTTACCCAGTCTGTGCTGGACAAATCACTGACGAAGGCCAATTACCAGTCCCGCCTGCACGACCTGCTTTATATTGAAGAGATTGCACAGTACAAGGAAGTCAGCAAGTAAGTGTCGCCTTTCCACTTCCTGTCACATGATCTCTCCATACCCCCCCCCCCGCCAGATTTCACAGCAGGGATAGGAGAACTCCGGTCCTCCAGCTATTGCAGGACTACAAGTCCCATGAGTCATTGCAAAACTCTGACAGACACAAGCAGGACTCCCAGAGGCAGATACATGATGGGACTTGTAGTTCTGCAGCAGATAAAGGGCTGTTCGCTCATCTATAGAATACATCAAGCTGGAGGGAACATATTCCAGTGTCTGGTTTGTCACTCAACTCTTTTTTCCTCTCCCAGGTGGTGTAAAGTGAATGTAAATCTCAGACATGAAATCTGAACAAAGCACATCCCTCTATAGTGTGTGCTTGTCTCACTCCAGAGCACTAAGAGCCCTTTCACACTGGAGCGCCCATAGCGTCAGCGGTAAAACGCCACCATTTTTACCGCCGAAGCTATGGGCAGATTTGCGGCGCATTTTGGCTGCTAGCGGGGTGGTTTTACCCCCGCTAGCAGCCGCGAAAGGGTTAAAACCGCTCGCGATGCACCCTTGGGCTTTCACACTGGAGTGAATGGGGCAGCGGTTTGCAGGCGCTCTTTAACGCTATAGCGCCTGCAAAATGCTGCAGTGTGTTAAGGGGTCCAGGTGTAATTCCCCAGCTATCTGCAGGAGTAACTTCTGACCAGTTTTCCTGAGACCAAGACAGAGTGAGCTTCAGCACACAGCCTGTGATTGACAGCCTCAGCTCTGTTAATGTGTGAAGGGGTTGGGGTGTCCTGTCCATCCTATCAGCACTCAGTCTTGCTGAGTTCTGCAGAGTGTGACTTCAGCGCTCCTCCCCCTTTTTTTTTCTGCACTCTCAGACAAACTTTTTATAATTTAGCACTTTGAACAGATAGAGGAGACCGTAGATAAACAGGTACAACTTTTGTAGAAGGATTACTTTCATCTCTGTGTATTACCTGAGGCCGGTCACTTCACTGGGGATATGGAAGGGTTTACAACCACATGAAGCCATTGGAGCCGCCGCCTATAAGGGGTTTAGGCTGCTGCGAGGCAGGGTGGGGGTTTAGGATCATGCAACCACTGTAATTGGCTGTCACGGTGGTCACATGATCAGCTCCTGATTGCAAATAGCGATCGTGAGCTTTCCGTTAGCTGCCGGTAACTGTGCCAGAGGCGCACGCTCTCGTTACAGCTGTATTCCACCAATTCACGCAAATATGTGGCCACTAAGTGCCAAGGCCCGTTCACCGAGAGGCCACATAGGCGAGGACACGGCTTGGGCATGGGTGAGGACACGGCTTGGGCATGGGTGAGGACACGGCTTGGGCATGGGTGAGGACACGGCTTGGGCATGGGTGAGGACACGGCTTGGGCATGGGTGAGGACGAGGCTTGGGCATGGGTGAGGACGAGGCTTGGGCATGGGTGAGGACGAGGCTTGGGCATGGGTGAGGACGAGGCTTGGGCATGGGTGAGGACGAGGCTTGGGCATGGGTGAGGACGAGGCTTGGGCATGGGTGAGGACGAGGCTTGGGCATGGGTGAGGACGAGGCTTGGGCATGGGTGAGGACGAGGCTTGGGCATGGGTGAGGACGAGGCTTGGGCATGGGTGAGGACGAGGCTTGGGCATGGGTGAGGACGAGGCTTGGGCATGGGTGAGGACGAGGCTTGGGCATGGGTGAGGACGAGGCTGGGGCATGGGTGAGGACACGGCTTGAGGCTGGGGCATGGGTGAGGACACGGCTTGAGGCTGGGGCATGGGTGAGGACACGGCTTGAGGCTGGGGCATGGGTGAGGACACGGCTGGGGCATGGGTCTGTATTTTATGGCCCAGCCTTGTCCTCACCCATGTCTGTATTTTATGGCCCAGCCTTGTCCTCACCTATGCGATGGTCCTATATCCGATGAATTTTCTTGATGTTCTCCTGATGAGAGGTTCTTGGTAGGGACTTCCCTCGGGTCCGGACGTGGCTCCTCACCCTCTCGGGAAAGGTTCTGCTTCTGTCACTTTTGTTGTTGAGTATTCATCTCTCTCTGTGCCGTTTTATTCATCATCGCAATCTTTTTTTTTTTTCTCAGGTTCAACATCAAAGTACCGCTGCAGTTGGTGGCGAGCTTCATGCTGACGGGCGTGTCAGGAGGGGCGAAGTATGCCCAGAACGGGCAGCTGTTTGGGCGCTTTAAACTCACTGAGACACTTTCTGAAGACACTTTGGCCGGCAGGCTGGTGATGACCAAAGTGAACGCGGTGTACGTGTTGCCGGTCTGCAAGGACAAATCCCCGCAGACTCAGGGCAGCAAAGAGAAGGTCTTTGAGGCCCTCATCGAGGAGAAAACCAAGGATTACATCTTCCTTAGAATATGCAAGGACTGCTGCGAGGAGCTGCGGCTTCGAGCCGACCGGGAAATGCAGGTGAGGCCAAAGAAAGGAGACTAAAAGAGTCTTCACTGTCAGCTGATCGCAGAGGCAGCAAAACACGCATGCTCCTTTTATTTCAGGTTCTGCAAGTCTGTACTGTTGTCTTTCCACCTGCTTTTTTCTTTTTTTATTCAAAAATAAACATGTTCTACTTACCAGCTCTGTGTAATGGTTTTGCACAGAGCAGCCCTGATCCTCCTCCTTCTGGGGTCCCTTGCAGTTTTTCTGGCCCCTCCCATCTGAGCTGAGGCGCTGTCTGTGTGTCCATTCAGACATGGAGCTGCAGCTTGGCCCTGCCCCTCTCTCTCCTCATTTGCTCGTTGACTTTGACAGCAGTGGGAGACAATGGCACCCATTGTGTTTCTCAGCCAATCAGGAGGGACAGCCAAGTCTGTCGTGCAAAATTGATGGATCGAGATGGGGCTCAGGTAAGTATGAGGGGGGCTGCTGCTGCACACAGAAGGTTTTTTATTTATCTTAATGCATAGAATGCACCTTCTGCCTTTAGAACCACTTGAATAGGAGTCACTTGGTAGCTGTTCATATTTAGGGGTCACTTGGATATCAGATTCCACAGGTAAGACTCCTGTGGTTTAGCTCCCAGGTTTGTACACCTGCAAAACACCTCCATGAGGGGTTCACAACATACTTGGGCTCGGCTTCCAGCTCTGCAAACCTGCTGTGCCCATTATGAGGGGTTCCCAACATACTTGGGCTCGGCTCCCAGCTCTGCAAACCCACTGTGCCCATTATGAGGGGTTCCCACCATTCCTGTGCTGAGTTCCCGGGTCTGTACACCCGCTGTGCCCATTATGAGGGGTTCCCACCATCCCTGTGCCGAGTTCCTGGGTCTGTACACCCGCTGTGCCCATTATGAGAGGTTCCCACCATCCCTGTGCCGAGTTCCCGGGTCTGTACACCCGCTGTGCCCATTATGAGAGGTTCCCACCATCCCTGTGCTGAGTTCCCGGGTCTGTACACCCTCTGTGCCCATTATGAGGGGTTCCCACCATCCCTGCCAGGGTTTTTTTTACACCAGGGGTGGCAGCAGAACACTGGTGGAGGTAATTAGGAGGGTTTTTCCCCTTCATGGGTTGAGCGGCTCTCTGGGAATCCTGTGTACTGTTAGGACTCTTCTCACACGTACATCTGTGTTCCTGTCTGCTCTGCATTCTCTGGGTCCCCTCTGATCTCTCATACAATATACAGGACCCCAGTTTTCATCTTTCTGTACAGTTTATTTGGCTCCCCTTTCTGATGTCATGTGTGTTTTCTTCCTGCAGGTGGAGCTGCAGTTCCAGCTGAATAGGCAGCCGTTGTGTGAAATGCACTACGCCTTGGATCGAATACGAGATAATGGTATTCTCTTCCCAGAAATCAGCGCCACGCCCCCCATACCATGGAGCCCTAACAGGTACGTTCGCCGCCCCCCATAGACCGCTGATGCTACTACACCTTCCTTAAAGAGAGCCTGTCACTTCTGCAGCGTATATTTAGTCTGATCAGAACCCGGCAGTTGTCAATATACTCCATTTACCAAAAAACTTTTGTTGTCAGAGTTGCCTCTTTCCATTGAAGTGCTCGGCATGACTTCCTGCTGAGAGTCTGGCCCGCAGTGCGCATTTTAGGACAAATACAGCAACTTTTTGATCGGAAAAGTGCGTACAATCACCTAGTCTTGGTGGCATGTGGCCGTTTAGCCGCATACACCGGATTCCAGTGACGAGAAGAAGTGGATTCTTGCGTCCGCGATGACCAGTGCATCTCACAGGCTGCTTAAGTTATATTGTTTCTGGTTGCCATGCTGCCCTAGAGGGGGCAGATTCTCGAGCAGCTGTGCATGACAACCAATCAACTCCTAGCTTTTTGTTTTAAAGCTTAAAGTGATATTAAAGCTCCTCTTCCTCCCCTTCCTTCTTTCCTCCCCTTCCTTCTTTCCTCTCCTCCTCCTTCTTCTTTCCTCCTCCTCCTCCTTCTTTCCTCCTCCTCTCCTTCTTCTTTCCTCCTCCTCCTTCTTCTTTCCTCCTCCTCCTCCTTCTTCTTTCCTCCTCCTCCTCCTTCTTCTTTCCTCCTCCTCCTCCTCCTTCTTCTTTCCTCCCTCCTCCTCCTTCTTCTTTCCTCCTCCTCCTCCTTCTTCTTTCCTCCTTCTTTCCTCCCTCCTCCTCCTCCTCCTCCTCCTCCTCCTCCTCCTCCTCCTCCTCCTCCTCCTCCTCCTTCTTCTTCTTCTTCTTCTTCTTCTTCTTCTTCTTCTTCTTCTTCTTCTTCTTCTTCTTCTTCTTCTTCTCTTCTTCTTCTTCTTCTTCTTCTTCTTCTTCTTCTTCTTCTTCTTCTTCTTCTTCTTCTTCTTCTTCTTCTTCTTCTTCTTCTTCTTCTTCTTTCCTCCTCCTCCTCCTCCTTCTTCTTTCCTCCTCCTCCTCCTCCTTCTTCTTTCCTCCTTCTTTCCTCCTCCTCCTCCTCCTCCTCCTTCTTCTTCTTTCCTCCTTCTTTCCTCCTCCTCCTCCTCCTTCTTTCCTCCTCCTCCTCCTCCTTCTTTCCTCCTCCTCCTCCTCCTCCTCCTCCTCCTTCTTTCCTCCTCCTTCTTTCCTCCTCCTCCTCCTCCTCCTCCTCCTCCTCCTCCTCCTCCTTCTTTCCTCCTCCTCCTCCTCCTCCTCCTTCTTCTTCTTTCCTCCTCCTCCTCCTCCTCCTTCTTTCCTCCTCCTCCTTCCAAACATGTTACACTTTCCTGCTCTGTGTAATGGTTTTGCAAAGAGCTGCTCCGATCCTTTTCTTTTCGTGTCTCCCGCCGGTGCTCCTGACTCCTCCCCCTTAAGCAGTGCCCCGAGAGAAAGCTGCTTTCCCTGGGGGCACCGCTGCATGCTCACTCCCAAGCCTCTGCTCTGTATCCATAAGACACACAGAGCCCAACCAATAGGCTTCCGCTTCTGTCTCAGGGGAGAGTCCCGGGACAGCCTAGACCAGTGATGGTGAACCTTGGCAGCCCAGATGTTTTGGAACTACATTTCCCATGATGCTCATGCACTCTGCAGTGTAGATGAGCATCATGGGAAATGTAGTTCTAAAACCTCTGGGGTGCCAAGATTCTCCATCGTGAACATTGCTGGATTGGGGGGGGGGGGGGGGGTGATGCACACAGAAGATTGCATGTCATTCATGAAGGTAAAAAACCTTCAGCCTTTGAACAAGCTTAACCACTTAAGCCCCGGACCATTTCGGGCCATTAGGACCAGGCCTGTTTTTGGGATTCGGCACTGCGCTGCTTTAACTGTAAATTGTGCGGACATGCAATGTTGTACCCAAATGAAATTTGCGTCCTTTTCTTCCCACAAATAGAGCTTTCTTTTAATGGTATTTGATTGCCTCTGCGATTTTTATTTTTTGCGATATAAACGGAAAAAGACCGAAAATTTTGAAAAAAATGATATTTTCTACTTTTTGTTATAAGAAAAATCGAATAAACTCAATTTTAGTCAGACATTTAGGCAAAATGTATTCAGCCACATGTCTTTAGTAAAAAAAATGTTAATAAACGTATATTTATTGGTTTGCGCAAAAGTTATAGCGTTTACAAACTAGGGTACATTTTCTGAAATTTACACAGCTTTAAATTTATGACTGCCTATCTCATTTCTTGAGGTGCTAAAATGGCAGGGCAGTACAAAACCCCCCCAAATGACCCCATTTTGGAAAGTAGACACCCCAAGGAAATTGCTGAGAGGCATGTTGAGCCCATTGAATATTTTTTTTTTTGTCCCAAGTGATTGAATAATGACAAAAAAAAAAAAAAAAAATTACAAAAAGTTGTCACTAAATGATATATTGCTCACACATGCCATGGTTATATGTGGAATTGCACCCCAAAATACATTTTGCTGCTTCTCCTGAGTACGGGGATACCACATGTGTGGGACTTTTTAGGAGCCTGGCCACGTACGGGACCCCGGAAACCAAGCACCGCCTTCAGGATTCTAAGGGCTTAAATTTTTGATTTCATTCCTCACTACCTATCACAGTTTCGAAGGCCATAAAATGCCAAAATAGCACAAAACCCCCCCAAATGACCCCATTTTAGAAAGTAGACACCCCAAGGAAATTGCTGAGAGGCCTGTTGAGCCCGTTGAATTTTTTTTTTTTTGTCCCAAGTGATTGAATAATGACAAAAAATAAAATAAAAAAAAAATTTACAAAAAGTTGTCACTAAATGATATATTGCTCACACATGCCATGGTTATATGTGGAATTGCACCCCAAAAATACATTTTGCTGCTTCTCCTGAGTACGGGGATACCACATGTGTGGGACTTTTTAGGAGCCTAGCCGCGTACGGGACCCCGAAAACCAAGCACCGCCTTCAGGATTTCTAGGCACAAATTTTTGATTTCACTCCTCACTACCTATCACAGTTTCTAAGGCCATAAAATGCCAAAATAGCACAAAACCCCCCCAAATGACCCCATTTTGGAAAGTAGACACCCCAAGCTATTTGCTGAGGAGGCATGGTGAGTATTTTACAGCTCTCATTTGTTTTTGAAAATGAAGAAAGAAAATTTTTTTTTTTATTTTTTTTTTTTTCAATTTTCAAAACTTTGTGACAAAAAGCGAGATCTGCAAAATACTCACAATACCTCTCAGCAAATAGCTTGGGGTGTCTACTTTCCAAAATGGGGTCATTTGGGGGGGTTTTGTGCCATCTGGGCATTCCATGGCCTCCGAAACTGTGATAGGCAGTGAGAAGTAAAATCAAAAATTTACACCCTTAGAAAGCCTGAAGGCGGTGCTTTGTTTTTGGGGTCCCGTACGCGGCTAGGCTCCCAAAAAGTCTCACACATGTGGTATCCCTGTACTCAGGAGAAGCAACAGAATTTATTTTGGGGTGTAATTCCACATATGCCCATGGCATGTTTGAGCAATATATCATTTAGTGACAACTTTGTGCAAAAAAAAAAATTAAAAAAAAAAAATTGTCTATTTTCCGCAACTTGTGTCAACATATAAAATATTCCATGGACTCGACATGCCTCTCAGTATATAGCTTGGGGTGTCTACTTTCCAAAATGGGGTCATTTGGGGGGGTTTTGAACTGTTCTGGCATTTTATACACAACATTAGGAAGCTTACATCCACTCTTCTAACCACTTGAAGACAAAGCCCTTTTTGACACTTTTTGTTTACATGAAAACATATTTTTTTTTTGCAAGAAAATTATGTTGAACCCCCAAACATTATATATATTTTTAAAGCAAAGGCCCTACAGATTAAAATGGTGGGTGTTGCATTTTTTTTTTCTACACAGTATTGCGCAGCGATTTTTCAAACGCATTTTTTGGGGAAAAAATACACTTTTTTTAATTTTAATGCACTAAAACACACTATATTGCCCAAATGTTTGATGAAATAATAAAGATGATCTTAGGCCGAGTACATAGATACCAAACACGACATGCTTTAAAATTTCGCACAAACGCGCATTGGCGACAAACTACATACATTTTTAAAAGCCTTTAAAAGCCTTTACAGATTACCCCGTTAGATTTACAGAGGAGGTCTACTGCTAAAATGACTGCCCTCGATCTGACCTTCGCGGTGATACCTCACATGCATGGTGCAATTGCTGTTACATATGACGCCAGACCGACGCTTGCGTTCGCCATTGGGCAAGAGCAGGGCAGGACAGGGGTGCTTTTTTTTTTTTTTTTTTTTTTTTTTTATTATTAATTTTGCTTTTTTATTTTATTTTTAAATTGTTCCTTACATATATTTTTTTTTTTTATAATTTTTATTGTTATCTCAGGGAATGTAAATATCCCCTATGATAGCAATAGGTAGTGACAGGTACTCTTTTTTTGAAAAAACTGGGGTCTTCTAGACCCTAGATCTTTCCTCTGCCCTCAAAGCATCTGACCACACCAAGATCGGTGTGATAAAATGCTTTCCCAATTTCCCAATGGCGCTTTTTATATCCGGGGGGGGGGACATTCCCTCCCACTGCTTGTAAAAGCAGTCCAGAGGCTAATTAGCCGCTGTGATTGCTTTTACATGAAAGCCGGCCGCTGGCTGAAAAGAATGATACCAAGATGATGCCTAAACCCGCAGGCATCAATCTGGTATAAACCATTCAAAGTCCAGCAACATACCAGTACGTTGCTGGTCCTTGTTGGACATGTATTGTAATCTTTTTTTTTTTTCATGCAGCCTGTTGGCTGAACGAAAAAAGAGATTGATCGGTGGGTATGCCCACCATTAGAATACCGCCCTTCATCCACCCACTTCTAATGATGGGCATACATGCACCATTTATATATGCCGAAGCATGGGGGCATCCTCCCGCAAAAAAGTTATGCCGCACACACATGGTCAAACGTTTCCACGGGCAAGCCTCCGTCGGAATTTCGACCGTATGTATGCGGCATTAGGAGCAAAATTGCTCCTCCGCCCTGCTGCCCCCATGCTTCGGCATATATGCTTTTTTTTTTTTTAACTGTGGTGGTGAAATCACCTCCTACAGCACTGGAGTCGCAGGGATCAGGCCTGTCTCTGCGAACGCTGCAGTTATGTGTGTTGTGTTTTGGAAGTGACAGTGATCGATCGATACTGCACTTGGGTGGCCTGGGCTGGACGGAGGGGCAAAACGCAGGTGCTAGCAGGTATCTGGGCTGATCCCGCTAACACTGCGTTTTTGGGAACCCTAAACCGCTGGTATAGATCTGATCAGATCAGATATTGATCTGTTCAGATACTATACCACTAAGGGGGGTGTATGCTTTACGCGTGGGTGTTAGCGTTACTGGCACTAACCTGACGCTTCCTGGGGTGTGACGCAGACCCTCTCTGACGCTAAAACCTAATTGATATCACCCACCGGGCGATCAGGGGGTTAAACCTTTATTGGGTTATATACGGCGGGTGGACCCCCCAACTGTACAAAGGCAGTCACGTAGATCTACGTGATTCTGCCTGTCCGTGCCATTCTGCCGACGTAAATCGGCGGTGGGCGGTCGTTAAGTGGTTAAAGGAGCACTATACCTTTTTTTTTTTTTTGCTTAAAAATAACAAACATGTTATACTTACCTCCACTGTGCAGCTCGTTTTGCACACAGTGGCCCCGATCCTGGTCTTCTGGGGTCCCTCGGCGGCTGTCTTGGCTCCTCCCCGCAAGGACTCCACACCTTAATGCGAGTGAGCTCGCATGGTGTGGAGTGATTGCGGGCGCGCTCCCGTGATACAGCGGCGGCCATAGCCGCCGACTGTATCACTCGGCCCCGCCCCCCGGCGTGCCGCGTCATTGGATGTGATTGACAGCAGCGCCAGCCAATGGCTGCGCTGCTTTCAATCTATCCAGTGTAGCCAATCGGCGGCCAGGCAGAAAAACGAAGAGGATGACGGGGACGAGCATGGGACTTTCGAGGGGGCCAGGTAAGAAAAACGGGGGCTCGGGGGGGGGGCGGTATTGTCGAATGTTTTTTCACCTTAATGCATAGGATGCATTAAGGTGAAAAAACATGTAACTTTACTACTCCTTTAAGATGGAGAGCAGCTGATGTCATGCACAGCTGCTCTGGTTTTTGTCTTCTCTAGTTATAATAAATTAACCCCCCCATTTTATTATTCCCACGGGTCTGCTATGCTTCACGCTTGGATAAGTGGAGGCTTTTGATTCCTTCAACCCCTCTCCTTTCTCTCCCCCCTCTCTTCCCTCTCCTCTCTTCCCTCTCCCCCCCCTCTCTTCCCTCTCCCCCCCTCTCTTCCCTCTCCCCCCCTCTCTTCCCTCTCCCCCCCCTCTCTCTCTCTCTCTCTCTCTCTCCTCTCCCCCCCTCTCTCTCCTCTCTCCCCTCTCTCCCTTCCCCCCCATTGTTTGTCTGGTTATACAGTAGCATTTCTAGATATCCCTAAATCTTTGCTCATTGACTATTTCATTACAAAGTAGCAAATAGTGGGGATGTCATCACTTAAATTGCATCCCGGCTGTGCATTAGCGCCAGAGCTCCGCAGACTTCCGATCCCTCTCCCCCCCTCTCTCTCTCCCCCTCTCTCTCTCCCCCTCTCTCTCTCTCCCCCCCTCTCTCTCCCCCCCTCTCTCTCCCCCCTCTCTCTCTCCCCCCTCTCTCTCTCCCCCCCTCTCTCTCCCCCCTCTCTCTCTCCCCCCCCCTCTCTCTCTCCCCCCCTCTCTCTCTCCCCCCCTCTCTCTCTCCCCCCCTCTCTCTCTCCTCCCCCCCTCTCTCTCTCCTCCCCCCTCTCTCTCTCCTCCCCCCCTCTCTCTCTCTCTCCCCCTCTCTCTCTCTCTCCCCTCCCTCT
>CM055128.1:327740851-327825851 GCA_029206835.1 Rana muscosa
AAAATAAATAAGAAAAAAAACCTTCTTTTTTTTTTTTTAAAGCGGCCTGTCCCGACGAGCTCGTGCGCAGAAGCGAACGTATACATGAGCAGCGCCCGCATATGAAAATGGTGTTCAAATCACACATGTCAGTTATCGCCGTGATCGTCAGAGCGAGAGCAATAATTCTAGCCCTAGACCTACTCTGTAACTCAAAACATGCAATCTGTAAAAAAATGTAAACGTCGCCTATGGAGATTTTTAAGGGTAGAAGTTTGATGCCATTCCACGAGCGGGCGCAATTTTGAAGCTTGACATGTTGGTTATCAATTTACTCGGCGTAACATTATCTTTCACAATAATAAAAAAAAGAATTGGGCTAACTTTACTGTTGTCTTATTTTTTTTTAATTCAAAAAAGTGAATTTTTCCCCCAAAAAAGTGCGCTTGTAAGACCGCTGCGCAAATACGGTGTGACAAAAAGTATTGCGATGGCTTCCATTTTATTCTCTAGGGTGTTAGAAAAAAAAAATTATAATGTTTGGAGTTTCTAAGGCTACTTTAACACTAAAGCGCTGGATTTTTAGCACCGATATACTGTCGTTTTTGCCGCGATTTGCGGGCGCTAGCGGGGGGATTTTAACCCCCGCTAGCGGCCGAAAAAGGGTTAAAAACGCCCGCAATAACGCCTCTTTGCAGGGTTTTGGAGACGCTACCCCATTGATTTCAATGGGCAGGGGCGCTAGGTATTTTTACCGCTCCTATCGCGCCTCAAAGATGTGGCTTGCAGGAGTTTTTTTACCCTCCTGCAAGCGCAACGCTCCAGTGTGAAAGCCCTCAGACTTTCACACTGGATACAATGGAGCGGCTTTTTCGGGGCGCATTGCTAGCGCTATTTTTAGCATAATAGCGCCTGCAAAAGAGCCTCAGTGTGAAAGGGGCCTAAGTAATTTTCAAGCAAAAAAAAAATGTTTTTAACTTGTTAACACAGAGTCTGAAAAACAGACTCGGTCCTTAAGTGGTTAACTGACAATTGCACGGTCATGCAATGCTGTACCCAAACGAAATTCGTCTTTTTTTTTTCTCCCCACAAATAGAGCTTTCTTTTGGTGGTATTTGATCACCCCTGCAATTTTTTTATTTTTTGCGCTATAAACAAAAAAAGAGCGACAATTTTGAAAATAAAACACTATTACTCTTTCGTCCATGGACCGACACAGCTTCTCTATTGACAAAGTGGGTATTATCCGTTAATTAGGAGTGACTAGGCAGAAAAATTTGTAAAAAGTTTTGCATCACACCTTCTACAGTCCCGCCCAGGGGGCGGACCCCCCGGGTATATCCTCTCAGTCTGCATATCGCAGATCAGTTTCTTTCTGTCTAGCAAGGAGTAGGACATGGCTCCCTTCGGGCCCATTGGTCCGGGGAAAAAAGATATATATATATATATTTTTTTTGCTACATTTGTTGTTTCCTGCGATCTTCGATCAACTGCCGACTGGGTGACAGGCTGGATCCTCGATCCTTGTAGTCTCCCCAGTTTCGGCCATCGAGCGTGTGACGCAGCAGCCTGGCCGGTGAGCTTACGCTCCAAGGCTTGCATCGGACCGCTCGGCTTCGGCTGACCTTACGGCCGAGTCGCAGCAGCCTGGCCGGTGAGCTTACGCTTCAAGGCTTGCATCGGACTGCTCAGCTTCGGCTGACCTTACGGCTGAGTCGCAGCAGCCTGGCCGGTGAGCTTACGCTCCAGGGCATACATATTATCGTCCCTTTTGGGTCCAATCACAGCATGCCTGGCCAACAGTCACCTTCCGTGCGCGGAAGATGATCTGTTTGGAATGTCTTCCAGCAGAATACATGCAGGATAGGTAAGTAAAACTCCCCTGCCTCGGCTGGGTGATTTTAGCTGGACATTCCTGGAGAGATCAAGTAAGTGGTTGTGGCCCCTTTCTTCCCTCTCTCCCTGCCTTTCCCTCCTCCCGGGGCTTCTAGCTAAAGGTTGCTGGGGGTCACCTAGGGGGTTCCCCTGGAGCGGGGCTGGCTGTAACGAACATTTAAAAGAAATGTCATTTCTGCTTACGTGTGTGTGTGTGTGTGTGTGTGTGTGTGTGTGTGTGTGTGCGCTTCCTCCTCCTCCATGCTGTCGGCCATTTTGAGGTGGTCCATGCCGAGTTCGGCCTCTTGTGACTGCCCGGCGGCCATCTTCCTGTGGTTCGGCCACACCCACTGGCCCCTATCAGCTGATCGGCGGCCATGTTTGTCCACCCTGTATGCATATATTGCCGTTCGGCGGCCATCTTTTTGTGGGCTATGGCTGCTTGACCTATATCTTCGGTCGGCGGCCATTTTCTTAGAGCCCACATTATCTAACATACAGACATTTTTGGCAACCATTTTGCGAGAGCCTCCGGCCTCTAGGGTGCATTACACTGGCGCGAAAATTCACACAGGAAGTGCTGATAAAAGAAGCAGACTGACACAGCAGCAGTGGGACAGCATCACAGGCGCAGCACACGGCAGCATAGCAGTACCGGTCCAGGGTGGTGAGTCTTCTGGGTAACCCAGCATCTCTGCAGCGCAGGAGGGTGGCCTATTGATATCTTGCCTGGAGCCCTGTGAGTGTCAGCGTGTGGTCAGCATGGCATCTGAGCCAGATGTCTTCTCCCCTGAAACACCAGATTTAGCAGCTGGTTCCCCTGAGGTGTCTATGAATGCTATTTTGGCAATCCTAGAGGCGTTTGCTGCCAGGGTGGAAGCAGCACACGGGAATACAGGGGGTAGTAAATGCCCCGTCCCCTGCAAGCTTCTGGGGATAATTCTGATGCAGAACCAGGTCCAGCTACGGCTCGGGGTCCAGATTCTGACGCATCAGAGACTGCAGACCGTGACCGGACAGTGAGGATGACTCCCAAGTCCAGGTCAGTACGCGAGACGGCTTTGGTATCTGACCTTATTACTGCAGTGCGGGATATGCTAAAATTGGAAAATACTGCAGAAGCAGCAGAGACTCCGGTCCACTTGGGTTTCATAGACCTGCCCGCACTGCTAAGGTGTTCCCTTGTGTGTCTTTTGATAAACTCTTATACAAGGAATGGGAGAACCCACTGAGGGTCTTTACAGCCCCAAAGAGGTTTGCGGTACGGTACCCCTTTAAGGAGAGTTTTCTGAAGAAATGGACCTCTCCCCCCTATAGTGGACCCTCCGGTGTCCAGACTTAATAGAGCCACCACAATTCCTGTAGAAGGGGCTCCTGTTTTCAAGGACCCTGTGGATAAGAAGGCTGAAGCACTCGCTTGCTACCTATACTCAGTGGTAGGCTCGGCAGTACACCAGGCATTGGCGGGGGCCCTAGTGTCTCAGACACTTACTGAATGGGCAAAATTGCTACTCCAGGGGTTAAAGGAGCGAGATGCTCCTGATGAGATAACATTGGCCGACCTGTTGGTCCAGGGCCTTAGGTTGTCTGCGAGTCAGACATGGATACTATTCCCCTGCTGTCTAAAACTTCGGTTTATGCAGTAGCAATACGCTGCATGATCTGGCTAAAAGGCTGGTCTGCGGACCAGACTTCCAAGAAAGCCCTGTTGGATCTGCCTTTTAAGGGCGACAGACTTTTTGGGGCTTTTCTGGATGACATCATCAAGGATGCCACAGGAAGTAAAAGCACTTTGCTTCCCCAAATTAGCAAGGGTAAGGGGCCACGCCAAGGGCAAGGGCCCTCCTTTACTGTACACAAGCGTTTTTTTCGTCCCCCTAGGGCGACAGGGAAAAGACCCCAGGCCGATAAAGCGCCTGCCCAAGGACAAAAGCGTCCTGGGTCCCGCATACCCAATAAGTCTGCGGACAAATTTGCGTCCGCATGAAGGTCCACCCCCACCCAGCTCTCGGGTGGGGGGGACGTCTTCGCAAATTAGCGACTCAGTGGACAGCTCTTATCTCCGACAGGTGGGTTTGCGAAGTAATCTCCTCAGGCTACAAGATAGAGTTTCTCTCTTGTCCACCGGACAGATTCAACACCTCCAATCTCCAGCTACTACCGACCCGTCGGGAGGCCCTGTATGGGGCGGTCCAGGGTCTACTGGAACGCGGGGTAGTTATTCCAGTTCCAGAACTGGAACGGGGTTTTTACTCAAATCTGTTCATTGTGCCGAAGAAGGAGGGGGTTCGTCCAAGCTTGGATCTCAAAGCCCTCAATTGCTTTTGTGAAGGTACAAAGATTTCGGATGGAGTCGGTTCGATCTGTAGTCACAGCTCTCTATCCGGGGGACTTTCTGGCCTCCTTGGACATCAAAGACGAATACCTGCATGTCCCCATATACTCCAGACACCAGAGGTTTCTGCGATTTGCTATCGGGAAGGACCACTACCAGTTTGTGGCCCTCCCGTTGGGCCTTGCCTCAGCACCCAGGACGTTCACCAAGGTGCTCGCTCCGATTCTGGATCCCTGGTATGGTGGCTGACAGCACCGGCTCTAGTGGCCGGGAAGTAATTTCTTCCGGTTTACTGGATAGTGATCACGACGGACGCCAGCCTTACAGGTTGGGGGGGGGGAGTCTAGGGTGTTCAGTCGGCGCAAGGTCGCTGGACCCCAGAGGAAGCCCTCCTGCCGATCAATGTCCTGGAAATCCGGGCGATCAGGCTGTGCCTCTTCAAATGGTCTCAGAGGCTGCAAGGGCGTCCAGTCAGGATCCAGTCAGACAACGCCACAGCAGTGGCATATGTCAATCATCAAGGAGGAACAAGAAGCTCAGCTGCAGCATCGGAGATCGCTCGCATCCTGAAGTGGGCAGAGAAGAGCGTACCGGCACTGTCGGCCGTGTACATTACGGGTGTGGAAAACTGGCAGGCGGACTACCTGAGCCGCCAGATGCTGGACCAGGGAGAATGGTCCTTACACCCGGAGGTGTTCCAACTCCTCTGCCAAAGATGGGGCACACCAGACGTAAATCTTCTGGCTTGCCGACTCAATCGGAAGGTATTGAGGTTTGTGGCCCGGTCAAGAGACCCATGGGCAGACGCAACGGATGCGTTGGTGGCATCGTGGGGTCAGTATCGGCTAATCTATGCCTTCCCTCCCTTAAGGCTTCTTCCTCTTCTGCTCCGCAGAGTGGAGGCAGAGGGAATTCCAATGATCCTAATCGCTCCGGATTGGCCTCAGCGTCCTTGGTACGCCGATCTAGTACGTCTGGTAGCAGACGTCCCCTGGCGCCTACCACTACGGAAGGACCTGCTATCGCAAGGTCCCATACTCCAGAATCCTGCTGTTTTTACAGCATGGGGTGGACCAAAGGCTTGCCTTAAGTACAATTAAGGGACAGATATCTGCCCTGGCTGTCTTTTTTTCAGCGACCCCTGGCGACTCACTCTCTCGTGAGTACATTTGTGCAGGGGGTTCGACATGTGGCCCCTCCGGTCCGTCCCCCGCTACCTCCGGGGGACCTGAACCTGGTCCTCTCGGTGCTTCAGAAGGCACAGTTTGAGAATATTAGAGATAATCCCCTGTTGACACTTTTTCAGAAAGTGGTCTTTTTGGTGGCTGTTACGTCAGTTAGACGAGTCTCTGAGCTGGCAGCCTTGTCCTGCAAGGCTCCCTATTTGGTTTTCCACAAGGATAAGGTGGTGCTGCGGCCGCAGCCTTCCTTTCAAAGGTCGTTTCGGCTTTTCATCTCAATGAAGACATTGTACTTCCATCCTTGTGTCCTCAGCCGTCGAATCCTAAGTCGGCGTTGCATTCCTTGGACGTTGTCCGAGCTTTGAGAGTATACATATCTGCTACTTCCCTGTTCCGGAAGTCAGACTCACTGTTTGTTTCGGTGGCTGGTCCCAAGAAGGGCCAAGCAGTCTCGTCGGCCACCATCTCTAGGTGGATCCGACAGATAGTAATCCAGGCTTACGCCTTAAAGGGTCAGGCGCCCCCCTTTCCTGTCACGGCGCATTCGACCAGGGCAATAGGTGCCTCTTGGGCTTTCCGACATCAAGCGTCTGTTTCCCAATTATGTAAAGCGGCGACTTTGTCATCCGCTCACACTTTCACAAAATTCTACAAAGTTGATGTAGGTGCATCTTCGGATGCCTCTTTCGGCCGCAAGGTTTTGCAGGCGGCTGTTTAGAGTTGCAACTCCTCCGTGGAGGAGTGCTGTTTTGTGTTTTGGCGTGAAGTTTATTTTTATGCTGTTACCGCCCCTCGTTTTTTCTCTGACACTGCTTTGGGACGTCCCACTTTGTCAATAGAGAGGCTGTGTCGGTCCATGGATGAAAGAGTAAATAGGATTTTTTACTCACCGTAAAATCCTTTTCTCTGAGTCCATGGACCGACACAGCACCCAGCCCTCCTTTTAAGTTTGTACTGCTTTTTGACGAACTGATCTGGGAGATGCAGACTGAGAGGATATACCCAGAGGGTCTGCCCCCTGGGCGGGACTGTAGAAGGTGTAATGCAAAACTTTTTGCAAATTTTTCTGCCTAGTCACTCCTAATTAACGGATAATACCCACGTTGTCAATAGAGAAGCTGTGTCGGTCCATGGACTCAGAGAAAAGGATTTTACGGTGAGTACAAAAATCCTATTTTTGTCATTTTTGCTATAATGAATGTCCCCAATTTTTTGTTAAAAAGAGAATTTTTTCCTTTTTAGGCCGATATGTATTCTTCTACATATTTTTGGTAAATAAGCGTATATAGTTTGATTTGCGCAAAAGTTATAGCGTCTACAAACTATGGGAAAGGTTTATGCCATTTTTTATTGTGTGTGTGTGTGCTTTTATTTTTTAAATTTTTTTTTTTTTTTTTTTTAATACTAGTAATGGCGGTGATCAGCTAAAAATCGCAGGACGGTGACATTGCGACGGACAGATCAGAGACTTTTGACACATTTTTGGGGCCGTTGTCATTTTGTACAGCGATCAGAGATATAAAAAGCCACTGATTTACTGTGTAAATGTCACTGGTAGGGTAGGTGGGTTAACACTAGGGGCGATCAAGGGGTTAAATGTGTGTTCCCTCAGTCTGTTCTCACTGTATGGGGATAGGATTGACTAGGGGAGGAGACATATATCGTTGTTCCTACTTACTAGGAATGTAAGAACCCCATTGAGGTTCACCTCCATTACAGGAACAAAGGATATGTCTCCTCTCCCCTGACAGGACAGGAATTTGTGTGCGATCGCGTGCGCCCTCTGGCGGCTCTTAACCACTTCAATACAGGGCTTTTAAACACCCTTCCTTACCAGACCAATTTGTAGCTTTCAGCGCTCTCACACTTTGAATGACAATTACTCAGTCATGCTACACTGTACCCAAACCAAATTTTTATCATTTTTTTCTCACAAACAGAGCTTTCTTTTGGTGGTATTTAATCACCGCTAGGTTTTTTATTTTTTGCAATATAAGCGAAAAAAGTTAGATTTTTTTTTAAAAAAAACACTTTTTTTTGGGTTTTTATTGTAAAATTTTGCAAATAAGTAATTTTTCTTCATAAAATTGGGCCAAAATGTATACTGCTACATATCTTTAGTAAAAATAACCAAAAAAGTGTATATTATTTGGTCTCTGTGAAAGTTATAGAGTCTACAAGCTATGGTGCAAATCATTGAAAAATTATCACATCTGATCACACCTGATGTACTGAAGGCCTATTTCATTTCTTGAGACCCTAACAAGCCAGGAAAGTACAAATACCCCCCAAATTACCCCTTTTTGGAAAGCAGACATTCCAATGTATTTAGTAAGAGTCATTGTGAGTTTTTTGAAGTTGTACTTTTTTCCCACAATTCTTGGGAAATTTTTTAAATTTTTTTAAATTTTTATTTTTTTGCACAAAATTGTCATAATAACAAGTTATTTCTCTCACACAGCACATGCATACTTGCAATGACACCCCAAAATACATTCTGCTACTCCTCCTGAGTATGGCGATACCAAATGTGTGAGACTTTTACACAGCCTGTCCAAATACAGAGGCCCAACATTGAAATAGCCCCTTCAGGCATTCTAGGAGCATAAATTGCACATCTCATTTCTCAACCACCTATTACAGTTTTGAAGACCCTGGAGCACCAGGACAATGGAAATGCCCATAAAATGACCCCATTTTGGAAAGCTAACACTCCAATGTATAGTCTATGAGGCATAATGAGTCTTTTGAACGGTTCAATTTTTTCCAGAAGTTTTTGGAACATGTGGGAAAAAAATGAAAATGCATTTTTTTTATACAAAGTTGTCCATTTATAAGATATTACCAACACATAGCATGTACATAGCAAAAATGACACCCCAAAATACATTCTGCTACTCCTCCTGAGTATGGCAATACCAAATGTGTGAGACTTTTACACAGCCTGGCCAAATACAGAGGCCCAACATTGAAATAGCACCTTCAGGCATTCTAGGAGCATAAATTACACATCTCATTTCTCAACCACCTATTACAGTTTTGAAGACCCTGGAGCACCAGGACAATGGAAACTCCCATTAAATGACCCCATTTTGGAAAGCTAACACCCCAACGTATAATCTATGAGGCATAATGAGTCTTTTGAACGGTTCATTTTTTTCCAGAAGTTTTTGGAATATGTGGGAAAAAAAATAAACGCATTTTTTTTATACAAAGTTGTCCATTTATAAGATATTACCAACACATAGCATGTACATAGCAAAAGTGACACCCCAAAATACATTCTGCTACTCCTCCTGAGTATGGCGATACCAAATGTGTGAGACTTTTACACAGCCTGGCCAAATACAGAGGCCTAACATCTAAGTAGCACCGTCATGTGTTCTAGGAGCATAAATTACACACATAAATTCCTGACAACCTATCACATTGTTGAAGGCCCTTCATATTTCTAAAACATAGCATGTACTGTACATACCAATTATAAACCAAAATACATTCTTCTGAGAAAAAGGGTAAAGAAAAGATTACCTGCGGTTTTAGTAGTGCAGTGGTCCAAAGAGGAGAGCATCGGTCCAGGCAGCAGGCAGGAACGTGGACAGCGACAGCAAAACAGGCAGCAGGCAGGAATAGTCAGTACAGGTAGAGATGATGTCAGCACAGCCAAAGCATTGGTCCAGATAGCAGGCAGAGATGTGGTCAGCAGTAGCAAAAGGAATAAAGGATCGTCCATGCAGCAGGCAGGAATACTGTCCATAGTTAGTACATGCAGCAGGCAGAGGTATGGTCAGCACAGCCAGAGTATTTGTCCAGGGAGCAGGCAGGACCATCAAGCTTAGGGCAACGGTCAGGAAAGAATGGGGACAGGGGTAGAGGCTTCTCCCACCCAAATCGCTTTGAAGCCTCCAGACAACCAGACCCTGTTCTGGGAACACAGAAAACCAAAAACTGGTTTTCTGAACTCAGAACACTATTCTGGAGCCCCTCACATATGTGAGACCCCTGTGTAGCAGGGTGAAAGATCAGTCCAAGGGGGCAGGCAAAAACATGGTCAACAGGCCGAGGTCAGTGCAGGTAAAAGGCAGAAATAAACGGTAGGCAGAGGCATAATCCATACAGTCCAGGGTCAGTTCACGTGAAAGGCAGAAACATGGCGGATAAACAATGCAGACGGTAGGCAGAGACATAGTCGAGAAACAGGCCAGGGTCAGTTCACATGGAAGACTATGATATGGTTGGTTGAGGCAGGGAAATATTCAGGACATATTGAAAACGGGGAAATGGCAGTATTAGAAATATGGGCTAATAGTTTTCGAGAGTGTGATATCGCTTGAAGCATTTTCCGATGCAAAGGCCAGGTTGGGAGGGACAGTCGGGACAATGGAAGCTGGTGTCTTTCCTAATTCCTCTTCTGGTGCACACCCGACATTTTTTTTTGCGTCGTCTTCCGGATCGTGATGGTGGAATATGGTCTGAAAAATGGCGCTCATGTAGTCTGCTGACACAATCTGAGTGAATGCTTTCTGGGGGGGATGTTTGTTGGTAGATCAGGGCAGTGACAATGTCTTCAATAAATCTCATGAAGGTGGTGGGTCTATGTGTGGATTTTTGGTAGACTATGAAAGAATTTAACAGGGCCAAATGAAAAAAGTAAATTGCGATTTTTTTATACCAGAAGAGGGATTTTCGGGTTGAAAGATAGGGCTGCAACATTTGATCATTTAAATCCACACCCCCCATGAATTTATTGTACTCATTGATGCAGGAAGGCTTGCGAACGGTACTGCGTCTTCTGTGAAGTTCCACCGAGGTGTCATCGTGGATGGTGGACATGATGTACACATCTTTCCTATCCCTCCACTTCACAGCCAACACTTCCTCGTTCCTCAAGCTTGCCGATTCCCCCTTTTGAATGGTTGTGGTGACAAGACGCTGTGGGAAGCCCTTTCTGTTTATTCTTGTTGTACCACACGCCAGAGTTTTTTTTAGGTAGAGGTGGCGGAGAAGGGGCAGGCTGGTATAATAGTTGTCCATATAAATATGATACCCCTTTTGGAGGAGTGGAAATACCAACTCCCAAACAATTTTTCCACTTATTCCCA
Source organism: Rana muscosa (assembly GCA_029206835.1). Taxonomy (NCBI): domain Eukaryota; kingdom Metazoa; phylum Chordata; class Amphibia; order Anura; family Ranidae; genus Rana; species Rana muscosa. Next base: position 327,751,324 of record CM055128.1, read on the forward strand.
TGTACGATGGACACTCAGGGGGCTCGAGCTGGGAATCTTTGCCTTTGTACATGCGGAATGAGTGCACATAACCAGTGGCGCTTTCACAGAGCTTGTTGAGCTTCAAGCCGTACCTCGCCCGCTTACTGGGGATATATTGCTTGATTCCCAGCCGGCCTGTGAAATGCACCAGGGATTCGTCCACAGAAATGTTTTGGTCAGGGACATAAAGTTCGGCAAACTTCTTGGAAAAAAAATTAATTAGGGGGCGAATTTTATATAATTTGTCAAAGTTTGGGTGATCTCGGGGGGGGCACTGTGAGTTGTCACTGAAATGCAGGAACCGCATTATAAGTTCGTATCGGGACCTGGACATGGCCGATGTAAAAATTGGCATATGGTGGATGGGTTTCTTCGACCAATACCTATTCATTTCATTTTTTTTTGTAAGCCCCATGTTAAACGTTAGGCCTAAAAACAATCTAAGCTCCACCACTGTTAGGGGTCTCCATTCAAAAGGGCGGGCATAGCTGGAGCTGGGGTTGTTTTCAATGAATTGTTGAGCAAAAAGATTAGTTTGCTCCACAATGCCTTGAACCAATTCATCAGGGAAAAATAAATTAAAAAAATCAAGTTTGGAAAAACCCTCAGTGTTGACCTGCACACCTGGCTGTGCTGTAAAAGGGGGGATCGTGGCTGACCCTGAGGTAGAAGGCAGCCACAATGGGTTTGCCAAGCCATCTGGAAGCTGGGTTCGGGTCCTACTTCTTTGGCGTGTACTTGCACTGGGCCTTTCCTCCTGGGGTCTAGCAGCGCTTGCACTGGGCCTTTCCTCCTGGGGTCTAGCAGCGCTTGCACTGGACCTCGCCTCCTGGGGTCTACCGCCGTTGGCACTGCTGGTCGCTGCCTGGTGTTCAGACCGTCTTCTTTTTGGACGGACTGTGTCCTCCTCTAATTCGGATCCGGATGTGCTGCCTTCGGGGGGTTCATATTCCGAACCAGAATCGGAATCAGAACTGAGCGGTGAGAGCTCCCCGTTGCTCTCATCGGTCAGACTGAGTATTTGATATGCTTCTTCTGGGGTGTACACCTTTCTGGACATAGTGGGTACGCTGGTGAGGTGGCAGGTACTCTGGTGGCAGGTTCTCTGGTGAGGTGGCGGGTACTCTAATGGACAGGTACTCCTGATGGATTGGTGGTGGGTACTCTGGTGAGGTGGCTGGTACTCTGGTGAGGTGGTGGGTACTCCTGATGGACAGGTACTCCTGATGGACTGGTGGCGGGTACTCCTGGTGAGGTGGCGGGTACTCCTGGTGAGGTGGCTGGTACACCTGATGGACAGGTACTCCTGATGGACAGGTACTCCTGATGGACAGGTACTTCTGATGGACTGGTGGCGGGTACTCTGAGGTGGCGGGTACTCAGGTGAGGTGGCGGGTACTGCTGATGGACAGGTACTCCTGATGGACTGGTGGCGGGTACTCAGGTGAGGTGGCGGGTACTCCTGATGGACAGGTACTCCTGATGGACTGGTGGCGGGTACTGCTGATGGACAGGTACTCCTGATGGACAGGTACTCCTGATGGACTGGTGGCGGGTACTCTGAGGTGGCGGGTACTCAGGTGAGGTGGCGGGTACTCCTGATGGACAGGTACTCCTGATGGACTGGTGGTGGGTACTCTGAGGTGGCGGGTACTCAGGTGAGGTGGCGGGTACTGCTAATGGACAGGTACTCCTGATGGACAGGTACTCCTGATGGACTGGTGGCGGGTACTCAGGTGAGGTGGCAGGTACTCCTGATGGACAGGTACTCCTGATGGACTGGTGGCGGGTACTCTGAGGTGGCGGGTACTCAGGTGAGGTGGCGGGTACTGCTGATGGAGAGTTACTCCTGATGGACTGGTGGCGGGTACTCAGGTGAGGTGGCGGGTACTCCTGATGGACAGGTACTCCTGATGGACAGGTACTCCTGATGGACTGGTGGCGGGTACTCAGGTGAGGTGGCGGGTACTCCTGATGGACAGGTACTCCTGATGGACTGGTGGCGGGTACTCTGAGTTGGCGGGTACTCCTGATGGACAGGTACTCCTGATGGACAGGTGGGTGGCGGGTGATCTGGTGGCAGGTACTAGATGACAGGTACTCTTTATTTAGGGGGGGCAATCTGGGCACAGTAGTACATATGTATATGTGTATAACATATGTGTAACTCACTGTTAGCTGATCTCCTCCTCACAGGTGTGTGAAGAGGAGAACCAGGCAACAGTGAGTTACACACAATTGTGTGTTTTGTTTACATTTAGTGACCTGCTGTGATTGGACACAGCCGGTCACGTGGTAAAGAGCCAATTTCATTGGCTCTTTACCCTGATCGAGGCTGGGCTGTATCCAAGGGAAAAACCTCAGCCCTGATCGCCGCGCTGCGCAGCTCTGCATCATCAATTCCGGTAAGTTTATACCGGAATCTCTGCCGCCCGCCGCCACATTACTTGAATCGGTGTGTCCAGAGGGACACACCGGATCCCAGATCGCCGCGCTGCGCGCCCCCGGGGGCGCGCGCGGGCGCCATGCACGCCGCTGCTGCAGCTCTGCATATGGGAGCCGGTAAGCCGCTCCGCTGCCCGCCGCGCCGCACAGAAAGCTCCGCTGCCCGCCGCTGCTGCTCCGCCGCCACTCATTTAGCCCCATCAGGGAACTGCTGTGTCCTAAGGAACACAACGGTACCTGGGAGAGCCGGCGAAGCACTGGATGGCGGCGGGAGGGGGGGGGTGCCCCCTCCCGCCGCCTATAAGAACCATCAAGCGGCGGAACCGCCGCTATGATAGTTCTTATGGTGCAGAGAATCGCTGGCAGAACAAAAGGATATCTGAATGATGCCTCTAGCTGCAGGCATCATTCAGATATTCCCCTACAAAGCAGAGGACGTCATATGACGTCCACCCAGGATGGGAGATCCCATCTGTGGACGTCATATTACTATGGCTGGGTAGGGAAGTGGTTAAAGGGAACCCTGTACGCGTACGGGTTTTGCTCAGGGGTGCCATTTTGCCTCCCAGTAAAAAGACATGAGATGGTCAAGAACCTGTTAAAATCCTGTGGACTGTTTACCATTTTAATTATGGGCTTCATCACTTATGCACTTTATTGAATTTTTTTTTTTTTAATCGCATGATTATTTGTGTTTTGATATATAGTCATTTAGTTTACAACCGTCTCAGGTGTTCTTAATAGCGCTGCCTACATTTTGTGTGTTTTTTTTTTTTTACTAAAATGATACATTGTGGGTGATATGGTAACTTAATGAGAAAAAAAATTATTGGGTAAAAACTCTCAAAGCTGTTATGTGTATACAGTATATTGAATTGTATTATACAATCTGATAGTACAATTGTATAACAGGTAAAAAAATAAAAGTAAATTAAAATCGCCCCGCTTGAACCCGGTGCAGAAACCTCTAATCGCCGTCGGACATTGCTGAAATTTTTTTAAAAAAAAAACAAAAAATTTCCACGCCAGATAAATGATAGTCTTATAACACTAGTCCATATAGTGCTTAAAGCATGTGAATGGTGGCGAGCAGATTAAAAAAAAATTCCTTGAAACGATATCCAAAGAAAGGGAATGATTGGATGAGATTTCACCAAGTGCACCTCCACCGTGATATATTTACTAAGGTGTATGCTTACCAGATACCCCGACTCCACATTATAAAAGCCTAGACCGGCACTAAGTTATGACCCGGCACTCCGTTCAAATCCATCAGTGGTTGGACCAGAAAAGATGGTGTCATGGCTGACCAAACAGATCTCTAGTACTCCTCAAACGTGACCAATAAGTAAGAGAAAAAAGGGGTCCACGTAATGTAAATCCATAAGACGCTTTATTTTGAAAACAAGCTGCTAAAAAACTTGCATCAATCCAGTTATACGGCAGCATTTAAATACAATAGTCCCCGGGATGAAGTTCACTTGTATACACACTCGAATAACGTGGTTACATCATAAATAGACTCTGCCCTACATGTTTCGTCAGATGTGACGTCATTTGGGGCATGGATCTTTTTTATTTTTGATTCAATTTTTGAATAAACTAATACTGAGTTTCAGCTCCGCGAATGACCGAATTTTGGTGGACTGTCAGACGGCGGAAGGGGGGTAGATTGTTTAGTTTCTGGTGAATACTTGTGACGATATTTTTGGAATGATCCAGTGGATGAAAAGCAGTTTAAATTACGTGAAGGTTGTATGGCCGGCTTTATACAGAGGCACAGTCAAGTGTATACTCTGCGCACATTACTAAGCAGGAATCCCTCAGGAAATATGGAGCCTCTATAATAGGGATGGTGAACCTTGGCACCCCAGATGTTTTGGAACTACATTTCCCATGATGCTCATGCACTCTGCAGTGTAGATGAGCATCATGGGAAACGTAGTTCCAAAACATCTGGGGTGACAAGGTTCACCATCACTGCTCTATAAGATATTTTTATAAAGTAGTGAAATTCTATGTTTCATGCTGTTGATATTTCGCTGTCTCTGCCCCCCCCCCCCCCTCCACAGGCAATGGGATGAACTGTTGGATCCAAGACTGAACGCAAAGCAGAAGGAAGCCATTTTGGCCATCACTACACCCCTGTCTATACAACTGCCACCCATTTTAATCATCGGCCCCTATGGAACAGGCAAGACCTTCACCCTGGCTCAGGCTGTGAAGCACATTCTCAAACAGCAGGAGCACAGGTAAGAGAGGCGGGAGAGGAATGATATGCCATGATGTCTTCTATAACTGTATAAAGGGCTTATCCACTTGCTGACCCGGCCTTTTCTGGCCTTTTTTTTTTTTTTTTTTTACTAGTTTAAATCAGTATTTTTTGCTACAAAATTACTTATAACCCCAAACATTATATATTGTTTTTAGCAGAGGCCCTAGAGAATAAAATGGTTTGTTGCAATGCAATCTGCACCTCTGATTTCATTGCTGCTTGCGACTTCATTTAACAGAAGTCAATGCAAGTCGCAATGAAATTGCAAAAAAAAAAGTAGTGCCGGGACCTTTTTCAAAGTTGCTACCACTTGAGTCGCAACAATTTAACCACTTGCCAATCGGATCAATTCTGACACTTTTCTCATAGACAGTAATACCTCGGATTGCGAGTAACTCGGTTTATGGGCATTTCGGAATACGAGAGATATATATATATATATATATATATATATATATATATATATATATATATATATATTTAAATCTGACTCGATTTGCGAGCGTTGTCGAGCAAGACGCGCAGGATTCAAGCCTCTGGGGTGTGCAGTACCGCATGTGGCCAGAGGTGCGGTGACGCTCGGAGACACTCCGTTCTCGAGTGTCTCCCGCGCCCCCACCTCTGGCCAAATGCGGAACTGCATACACTAGCAGTTTCCATTGATTCCTGTGGGGAAACTCGCTTTGATATACGAGTGCTTTGGATTACAAGCATTCTTCTGGAACGAATTATGCTCATAATCCAAGGTACTACTGTATATGTAAAAATCTGTATATTTTTGCTAGAAAATTTACATAGAACCCCCAAACATTCTATACGATTTTTTTTTTTTTTTTTTAAGCAGAGACCCTAGAACAGGGATCCTCAAACTACGGCCCTCCAGCTGTTGCGGAACTACACATCCCATAAGGCATTGTAAAACGCTGACATTCACAGACATGACTAGGCATGATGGGAATTGTAGTTCCTGAACAACTGGAGGGCCATAGTTTGAAGACTCCTGCCCTAGAGAATAAAATGGCGGTCATTGAAATTTTTACACAGTATTTGGTCAGCGGTTTTTCAAACACAATTTTTTTTGGGGGGGGGGGGGGAAATTTGCATTTAATGTAAAACTGTGGCTCAGTTGCCTGTTTTTGCTGCTCCCTTTCCCTCCACCTGTGTGAATGAGGCCAGATTGAAAAACAGCAGACCTGCTGGAGGGATCAGCATGTGGAAATAAAGGGGAAAAGATCCTAAAAATATAAAATAAAAAAATAAATGAATGCAGCCGCTACATCTCAGAACTGGTAATCCGGAATTTATTGGTTGTTTGTTTTTGGGGTTCATTAGCACTTTCATCTTTCGGTGTATAGTATATTCATGGAAGTCCGGTCTCTCCCCTCGTATTCATTCTGAGAATATTGGGTTTTTTTTTTCCTCCCCAGGGTTCTAATTTGCACCCATTCTAATAGTGCTGCTGACCTCTACATCAAGGACTATCTCCATCCATACGTGGAAACAGGGAATCCCCAGGCTAGGCCGCTCAGGTAAGGCAATGTGTTTTATATGTCGTTGTGTCCATGGTAACGAGAATTTATCAGGAGGAACATGCTCCTACTAACCACCACCTCCTCCTCCTCCTCGTCCTTCTTCTTTTTCCTACCCCGCAGGGTATATTTCAGAAACCGCTGGGTGAAGACGGTGCACCCGGTGGTCCATCAGTACTGTCTCATCTCCAGTACACATGCCACCTTCCAGATGCCACAGAAGGAAGACGTCATGCGACACAGGGTGGTGGTGGTGACACTCAGCACCTCCCAGTACTTGTGCCAGCTGGATCTGGAACCTGGTGAGTTAAAGTGATTGTAAAGGTAAAATAAAAAATTGTAAGGGAAAAATAAAAAAATAAATAAAAAAAATTGTAAAGGTAAAATAAACATGTTCTACTTTGCAGCTCTGTAATGGTTTATCACAAAGCAGCCCCGATACTCCTCTTCTTGGGTCCCCCCCCCTGCTGACCATTCTGGCTCCGCCCCCTTGCAGAGTGCTCCCATAGCAAGCCACTTGGTATGGGGGCAGCCTTGAGGGCTTACTCCCAAGCCAGCTCTTTGTGAGCACGTCTTGGCCCCACACAATGCTCACTGTCTGTGATTGACAACAGCAGGAGCCAGTGGCTCCTGCTGCTATGAGCCAATGAGGGAGGGAGGGAGAGAGCCGCGGGTCTCGTGCACATCTATGGATCAAGATCAGGCTTTGCGAGCACGGGGGGGAACAGGGGCACTTTTAAAACGTTTTTTTATTAAAATGTCCTTACTAACTTTTTTTTTTAGTTTGGATTGCTTTTGTTACTATCGCAAGAAATGTAAACACCCCTTGTGATGAAAATAAAGCTTGAACAAGGCTTTTCTGTGAAGACATCTGGGATTTATAAAACCCCAGATCTTGCCTCTACCCTTGAAGGCATCAGATCACAAAAATAAATAAATATATCTGATGCTTTCCAAAAAAAAAAAAAAAAAATTGTTTACATCCACCCTTAACTTAAAGTGACGTCATGACATCGCTCCCGGCCTCCTAGATCATAGAGGTGAACAGAGACAGAGCCAATGTGTTTCGACTGTCTGGCCTTAATCAGGGCTGAGTGAAAGTCAGCCATGATTAAGGCCTGATGGCCGAATCTTGTTGGCTGTTTAATGTCAATTCAATAAAGGATGATTGCCATTTGACGTACACCTGACTGTCCCTCCTATGGTCTGCAGTATACAGAGGCATCGGTAGCCTCATAGTCAAATCACCGGGAGGACTGAAGGAAGATCGCAGCACCACTACACCTGTTTGCAGTTGTAGATCGGTGGCTCCATGAAGGCCACTTGTGTCTCACGTGTCCCTTTTTTTTTTTTCTTTTTCTCCATTTCAGGTTTTTTTACACACATCCTTTTAGATGAAGCAGCACAAGCAATGGAGTGTGAAACCATCATGCCTTTGGCTCTTGCCACCAAAACCACTCGTATTGTCCTTGCGGGGGATCATATGCAGGTGAGGATCGGTACCTCGTCGCCTAAAGGTTTCTTCTTTACTTCTTCAGTGTTGTCTCTCAGCTGTGTGTGTAGGTTAGTAGAACGTGTGTTAGAATGTGGTCGTCACAGTAGGGATTGGTGGGTGGAGGGTTCATACATACAGCTATCGGAACGATCCCTCCTGATCCAGCAAGCTCGCTCGCTGCCACTGACCTCCAACATCTTTCATCTGCTATCAAATAAAAATATAAAGCGCTGTCAAAAAAAATATCAATAAGTGACTGATCTTAAAAAAATGAATGTGACCATATAAGCTGCAGTTTTCTTGTTTGCTATATACACACACCATAAACCATTATTTAACCGGCTCCTGACCAGCTCCTGTACACATACGTCGGCAGAATGGCACGGCTGGGCAGAGTAACGTATATTTCCGTCACTTTGAAATTCCCGGCGTGCGGGCGCATGCGCGCACACCTGCCGCGAGCTGCGGGACCCGCGGACTCCATGTCCGCCGGTGTCCCGCGATCGCGTCACAGATCTGCAGAACGGGGTGAGGCAAGTGTAAACAAGCATCTCCCCGTTCTGCCTAGTGACACTGTCACTGATCGTCTGCTCCCTCTTATTGTGAGTAGTGATCAGTGACGTGTCACTCGTAGCCACGCCCCCTAACAGTTAGAATCACTCCCTAGGACACACTTAACCCCTTCCTCGCCCCTTAGTGGTTAACCCCTTCACTGGCAGTCACATTTATACAGTAATCAGTGCATATTTATAGCACTGATCGCTGTATAAATGTGAATGGTCCCACAATTGTGCCAAAAGTGTCCGCCATAATGTCGCAGTCATGAAAAAAAATCGCAGATCGCCGCAATAACAAGTAAAAAAAAAAAAAGTTATAAAAAAAATGCCTCAACTATCCCCTATTTTGTAGACGCTATAGCTGTTGCGCAAACCAAACACTTATTGCGATTTTTTTTTTTTTTTGATTTTTTTTTTTACCAAAAAATGTAGAAGAATACGTATCGGCCTAAACTGTGGGAAAAAAAATAGTTTTTTTATAGATTTTTTTTTTTGGGGATATTTATTACAGCAAAATATAAACAATATTGCATTTTTTTCAAAGTTGTTGGTATTTTTTTGTTTATAGCGCAAAAAATAAAAACCGCAGTGGTGATCCAATACCACCAAAAGAAATCTCTATTTGTGGGGAAAAAAGGACGTCAATTTTGTTTGGGAGCCACGTCGCACGACCGCGCAATTGTCAGTTAAAGCGACGCAGTGCCGAATTGCAAAAAGTGCTCTGGTCTTTGGCCAGCCAAAGGGTCCGGGGCTGAAGTGGTTAAAAAGTAAACTGTGCTGTTTAAAATAAAAATATTGATGAGTGAAGAAAGTCTCTATATGCATAAAGACAAGCGAATCCAAATGGTGATGTGAAATCCGAAAAGTTCCTTAATCGTGGATAGTTTCACCAAAGAATCGTGACAGATCAAAAAGACACCTCGCCTCATAAAACGGCCGCTTACCAGATCCTGAGACCTTCTATAACGGGAGGTCTGAGACACGTGGCTTTACACCCAGCAAGGGCCTTTGATCTTCCAGGGAGATAGCGTTGTTAAGCCTCCAGTGCCCAAACGGACTCCATCATAGAGGGGTTCCATGAAAAAAAATCGATAAAACCCTCCATAGTGTAAAATCTTAGGGTTTATTCGTTTATTATTACTTTTAATAAAGTGTTTAATTTGCAGATGAAAAACAAGCAGGCCAGCTTACAATGCAGCCTGTGGTCCGGGACTGGCGCAAACGCGGTGACGTCAGCATGTCACTCCTCCCTACGTGTTTCGCCACAGATGACGTCGTCCTGGGGAACAGGCGGCGTACTGACTCACTCACACACTGCCTTTTGAGTTCAAACTCTTTGGCCTGGGATGAGTTAACTAGGGCACTGGAGGACGGGGAGATCCTTTATTCTGTCACCCGACAGATACTGGGATTGTACACTGAGCTGCACAGGCAGGAATAAGAAGATTGCGAAGTCGGAAGCCTTTAGTTCCATGTTAAAGTGAACCTGTCATAATATTGTAGCAATAACCCCCCACCCCCCCCTCATCTGAAAGGGCCACTGATCGATAATAAATTACGATGAGCGAGGGTGCCGTCACACAGAGGATGATCAGTGTTTTTCTCCTATTTGTGAAGAGGCTGCCAGAGCACATCTACTCCATGCACACTGGCCCAGGAACCAGTCTAGGGGGTGGCTTTTTTACATTTTAATGCTGGGTAAAATCATGTCAAAAAGTGCAAAACTGAATCAATAAATACAATAAAAAAATAATTCAACACAGGTTCTTAAATCATTAAGGCTACTTTAAAACTGGGGCAGTGGGTCCGTTAGCGGTAAAACGCTGCTAGTGGCGCTTTTCAGCTTAACGGGGTGCTTTTAACCCCCAAGAAGGGGTTAAAAGCACCTGTGTTGTGGCGCTTCGGAAGTGCTGCCCATTCATTCCACTGGGCAGGGGTGGTGTAGGAGCACTGTTTAAAAAGATGCTGCTCGCAGGACTTTTTTTCCCCATGCCGCAAGCGCACCGCCCCAGTATGAAAGCGCTCAGACTTATACACTCGCGAGGCATGAGAGGCTGTTTTCAGGGGCTTTACAGACGCTATTTTTAGCGCTAAAACGCCTGAAAACTGCCTCAGTGTAAAAGGGGTCTAAAGGGCATACATTAAGGTGGTTGGAAACCCTTACAGACCACTTTGACTTACAGGTAAGCCTAGATTAAGGCTTCCCTGTAGGTGCGAGAAATATCTCCTTAACCTACACAGTTAAGGAGATATTTGCAAGAAAGACGGCACCGATGTCTACGGCGCAGGCGCACTGAGTGACGTCATCGCTACTCCGGCCAGTCTCAGCGTCGAAGCAGCGATACCCAGAAGTCACTGCGGTGGGTATCATGGGGGCGACGGAGGAGGTGATCGAAAACCGCTACGGGGGCTTCGATCTCAGTTAAGTAATTCATAATGAGCTAGTATGCTATGCATACTAGCTCATTATGCCTTTATCTTGCAGGGGTTTTTTTTTTTTTTTTTGAGAGGGTTTACTTCCCCTTTTAATATATTATGTACTGATGTGTGCAAAAATCATTTAGTGTGCAAATATAGCAATCTTATAGTGTTGGTGCTCAATAAATGTCCAATAATTCATAAAGTCCCCAAAATCTTCCTGAGATGCTCCTTTAATGGTGTCCCCAAGTGCAAAAAGCACCTCCGCTCCATCAGCAGAAGTGCCGTGATCCTCCTCCTCTATGCACGCACTAGACCAGTGTTTCTCGGCTCCAGTCCTCAAGGCGCCCAAACGGGTCATGTTTTCAGGCTTTCCATTATTTTGCACAGGTGATTTGATCCGTTTCACTGCCTTAGTAATTACCACAGCCGTTTCATCTGAGAGAAATCCTGAAAAACTTGACCTGTTGGGGCGCCTTGAGGACTGGAGTTGAGAAACATTGGTCTAGACTGGTAACGCACATTATTAGCCTTTCCTGTGAGCCCATAGAATCCACCTTGGTACTCCCGCCTTGCTTAGGCCCTCTTTCTGGCAACCCCAAAGACTTCTATTATATCCTGAGGGTTTGGTGCCTTTCTGAAAGCAGCACTACACCCCGCGAGATTTAATAGCAAAGCTAACCAGCAGGAAAGCCGCAGGTGCACTGCACCCAGGGGGGGGGGGCTGCTAAACTGCAGGGCATCGGTGAGAAAGCAGCCTTATCGGGGGGGCTCATGAGAGTAAGGGCTGATTTACATTTGCTTTTTAGGGGGGGGGGTTAAACCCCCATAGTGCATTGTGGCCTTCAACAGGTTGAGCACCCCTGATATAAAACACTGTATAAATGCCTGTAATACAGACAGAAGTGGATGGAGAGATGTCAGGGTTGGGTAGTGGGGTCCCCCAGGGTTCTGCGCTGGGACCAATCATATTTAATTTGTTCATAAACGACCTGAAGGATGGGGGTAAGCAGTGCAATCTCTGTATTTGTGGACAATACTAAGCTAAGCAGGGCAATAACTTTTCCGCAGGATGTGAAAACCTTGCAAGAAGATCTGAACATATTAATGGTGGGCAACTACATGGCAAATGAGGTTTAATGTAGAAAAATGTAAAATAATGCATTAGGGTGGCAAAAATCTGAATGCGATCTATACACTGGGGGGAGAACCTCTGGGGGGGATCTAGGTTGGAAAAGGACCTGGGGGTCCTAGTAGATGATAGGCTCAGCAATGCCAAGCTGCTGATAACAAAGCAAACAGAATATTGGCATTAAAAAAGGGGATCAACTCCAGAGATAAAAGGATAATTCTCCCGCTCTACAAGACTCTGGTCCGGCCGCACCTGGAGTATGCCATCCAGTTCTGGGCTCCAGTCCTCAGGAAGGATGTACTGGAAATGGAGAGAATACAAAGAAGGGCAACAAAGCTAATAAAGGGTCTGGAGGATATTAATTATGAGGAAAGGTTGTGAGCACTGAACTTTTTCTCTCTGGAGAAGAGACGCTTGAGAAGGGAGATGATTTCAATGTACAAATACCGTACTGGTGACCCCACAATAGGGAGAAAACTTTTTTGCGGAAGGGAGTTTAACCGCTTCAGCTCCGGACCATTTTGTTGCTAAAGGACCAGGCCCCTTTTTGCGATTCGGGAGAATTATCGTTTTATCTCTGGAGTTGATCCCCTTTTTAATTGCGCGGTCGTGCGACGTGGCTCCCAAACAAAATTGACATCTTTTTTTCCCCTACAAATAGGAGCTTTCTTTCGGTGGTATTTGATCACTTCTGCGGTTTTTATTTTTTGCGCTATAAACAAAAATAGAGCGACAATTTTGAAAAAAATTACATATTTTTTACTTTTTGCTATAATAAATATCCCCAAAAATTATATACATTTTTTTTTTTCCTCAGTTTAGGCCGATACGTATTCTTCTACATATTTTTGGTTAAAAAAAATCGCAGTAAGCGTTTATTGATTGGTTTGCGCAAAAGTTATAGCGTCTACAAAATAGGGGATAGTTTTATGGCATTTTTATAAATTTATTTTTTACTAGTAATGGTGGCGATCAGCGGTTTTTATCGTGACTGCGACATTATGGCGGACACATCGGACACTTTTGTGGGACCATTGTCATTTTTACAGCGGTCAGTACTATAAAAAATACACTGATTGTTGTGAAAATGACACTGGCAGTTTAGGGGTTAACCTGTAGGGGGCGCTAAAGGGGTTAAGTGTGACCTAATGTGTGATTCTAACTGTAGGGGGGCGTGGCTTGGCGCGTGACGTCACTGATCGTCGTTCCCTATTACAGGGAACAGACGATCAGTGACACTCTCACTAGGAAGCACGGGGAGAGGTTTGTTTACACTTACCTTTCCCAGTTCTTCAGCTCAGTGACCTGATCGCGGGACACTGGCGGCGATCGGGTCGCAAGCGCGCGACCCACTGCTGTACATATTTTACCGGGACGTACCTGTACGCCAATATGCCCAGCCGTGCTATTCTGCCGACGTACATCGGCGTGCGGCGGTTGGCAAGTGGTTAATAAGACACGTGGCCACTCACTAAAATTAGAAGAAAAGAGGTTTAACCCTATACTACGTTAGAGGGTTCTTTACTGTAAGAGCGGCGAGGATGTGGAATTCCCTTCCACAGGCAGTGGTCTCAGCGGGGGGCATCGATGGTTTCAAGAAACTATTAGATAATCACCTGAAGGACCACAACATACAGGGATATACAATGTAATACTGACATCTCATCACACACAGAGGATGGACTTGTGTCTTTTTTCAACCTCGCCTACTATATAAATGATGACATTTCTGTTTCTCTTCCAGCTCAGCCCCTTTGTCTACAGCGAGTTTGCCAGGGAGCGCAATCTTCACGTGTCCTTACTGGACCGCCTGTATGAACATTACCCCGCCGAGTTCCCGTGTCGCATTCTGCTCTGTGAGAATTACCGCTCACACGAAGCCATCATCAAGTAAGTCCCAGTCATGGATTTTTATATTTATTCATTTAATTTTTTCATAAACATTCTTTATTTTCATCATTTAAAAAAAAAAAAAAGTGTTTTACAGTGCAATATAACAAAATGAATACTGCGCCTATAAATGAAAGACAGATCTTGTACACATGAATAGTGAAAGCGAGGGTAACAATACAAGAACACGCCTGAAGATGACGGTTGGTTAAGCCTGTCATGTGATGGCTCTTAAAGGGGGTTGTAAACCCTTGTGCATCCTATGCATCAAGGTGAAAAAACTTCTGCCAGTGACCGGCCTCCCAGCCCCCCCCCCCGTTTTACTTACCTGAGCCCCTTCCTTCACTCGGCGGAGACGCGTTCTCCCTCTCTGCTAGGGGTCCCAGCTCTTGATTGGATAGATTGATAGCAGCGCAGCCATTGGCTCCCGCTGCTGTCAATCAAATTTAATGACGCAGGGGGCGGGGCTGAGGCCGGCATTCGTGTCTATGGACGCCAAATGCTGGACTTGGGAGAGCGCTTCTCCTAGGGGGTTATCTAATGCGAGGAGGAGCCGAGAGAGCCGCCGAGGGACCCCAGAAGAGGAGGTTCGGGGCCACTCTGTGCAAAACGAGCTGCACAGTGCAGGGAAGTATAACATAACATGTTTGTTATTTAAAAAAAATAAAACGCAAAGCCTTACAGTCACTTTAATAAACAGATTACAGATAACAGCAGGAGACATCAGCATTGGGTTGTTTTGAGCTGATTCTAATCTTCTGCTTTGTGTCTCTGGGCGGTGGGATTTGGGGCGGTGGGATTTGGGGCGGTGGGATTTGGGGCGGTGGGATTTGGGGCGGTGGGATTTGGGGCGGTGGGATTTGGGGCGGTGGGATTTGGGGCGGTGGGGATTTTGGGTTGACTGGGTTTGGGGTGGTGGGGTTTGGGGTGGTGGGATTTGGGGCGGTGGGATTTTGGGTGGTGGGGATTTTGGGTTGACTGGGTTTGGGGTGGTGGGGTTTGGGGCGGTGGGATTTGGGGCGGTGGGATTTGGGGTGGTGGGAGTGGGATTTTGGGGTGGTGGGATTTGGGGTGATTTGTCTGTGGGTGTTTGGGAAGCGATTTGTTTGCTTGCTGTGAGCAGCTGCTGAAGTGCCTGTTTGGTTTGCCTCCTTTAGTGAAGATCGGTTGAGTGGGCAGCGAGCTCCGTTCTGCTCGGCTGAATGTATGTCCCGCTCCCAGCTCACCAGGCCGTGGCCCCATCTGTGTGCATTCTCCCAGCCCCGGGGACGGTGTCTGACATCAGGGCATTTAGTAAGTCCTTGTCTAAACAAAACAAACTTTCCCCGTAGGTAGGGAGAGGGTGGAGAGAAGTCCCTGGAAAATGATATACTAGAACAGGAACTATATAGTGCCAGTAAATGACGTCTGGTAATCACCTTAGTACATCATTGGGTGCTTACCATTGATTTGCTGCTTTGCATTATGGGACAGGAGTACCCAAAGATTGTGCCTTCTGTCTGCATTCCAGAATTGGTGGCTTTAGGGAGGATGATAAAGTGGAATTTTCAGGTAAAGAAGTACCGGGTATGTTTTCCACCTTCCGGTGACTGCTGATGCTCGTTTATGGAACATTTTGTCTTGTGACAGGTTCACTTTAATGTTTGTTCTAGTCCTGTGTGTCTCTCTAATGGTCATTCTGGCACCACTTGAAGAGTTGACTGTGACGGAATTGGATCATTACTGTAGAGAGCGGCAAACTCCCATGGTCTTTGCTTCATAGAGCAACCAAGAAGAGAGGCGGAGCTTAATTGGTACAAGAGGCGGGACTAATATCACCTTTCCTAAATACTGTAAATCCATCATTACTCAGAAAATAGTAATACCCATCTCGCGCGCCTGCTCATGTTACTGGGCCAGGGTCCTCTCCCATCACCGTGAATAGGCCTGGAGCCCCCCCCCGGTCCCTTTGACTGGGCCTGGAGCCCCCCCCGGTCCCTTTGACTGGGCCTGGAGCCTCCCCCCCCGGTCCCTTTGACTGGGCCTGGAGCCCCCCCCGGTCCCTTTGACTGGGCCTGGAGCCCCCCCCCGGTCCCTTTGACTGGGCCTGGAGCCCCCCCCTGGTCCCTTTGGCTGGGCCTGGAGCCCCCCCCGGTCCCTTTGGCTGGGCCTGGAGCCCCCCCCGGTCCCTTTGGCTGGGCCTGGAGCCCCCCCCGGTCCCTTTGGCTGGGCCTGGAGCCCCCCCCGGTCCCTTTGGCTGGGCCTGGAGCCCCCCCCGGTCCCTTTGGCTGGGCCTGGAGCCCCCCCCGGTCCCTTTGGCTGGGCCTGGAGCCCCCCCGGTCCCTTTGGCTGGGCCTGGAGCCCCCCCGGTCCCTTTGGCTGGGCCTGGAGCCCCCCCGGTCCTTTTGGCTGGGCCTGGAGCCCCCCCGGTCCTTTTGGCTGGGCCTGGAGCCCCCCCCGGTCCTTTTGGCTGGGCCTGGAGCCCCCCCCGGTCCTTTTGGCTGGGCCTGGAGCCCCCCCCGGTCCTTTTGGCTGGGCCTGGAGCCCCCCCCCCGGTCCTTTTGGCTGGGCCTGGAGCCCCCCCCCGGTCCTTTTGGCTGGGCCTGGAGCCCCCCCCCGGTCCTTTTGGCTGGGCCTGGAGCCCCCCCCCGGTCCTTTTGGCTGGGCCTGGAGCCCCCCCCGGTCCTTTTGGCTGGGCCTGGAGCCCCCCCCGGTCCCTTTGGCTGGGCCTGGAGCCCCCCCCGGTCCCTTTGACTGGGCCTGGAGCCTCCCCCCCCGGTCCCTTTGACTGGGCCTGGAGCCTCCCCCCCCGGTCCCTTTGACTGGGCCTGGAGCCCCCCCCTGGTCCCTTTGGCTGGGCCTGGAGCCCCCCCCGGTCCCTTTGGCTGGGCCTGGAGCCCCCCCCGGTCCCTTTGGCTGGGCCTGGAGCCCCCCCCGGTCCCTTTGGCTGGGCCTGGAGCCCCCCCCGGTCCCTTTGGCTGGTCCTGGAGCCCCCCCGGTCCCTTTGGCTGGGCCTGGAGCCCCCCCGGTCCCTTTGGCTGGGCCTGGAGCCCCCCCGGTCCTTTTGGCTGGGCCTGGAGCCCCCCCCGGTCCTTTTGGCTGGGCCTGGAGCCCCCCCCGGTCCTTTTGGCTGGGCCTGGAGCCCCCCCCGGTCCTTTTGGCTGGGCCTGGAGCCCCCCCCCGGTCCTTTTGGCTGGGCCTGGAGCCCCCGGTCCTTTTGGCTGGGCCTGGAGCCCCCGGTCCTTTTGGCTGGGCCTGGAGCCCCCGGTCCTTTTGGCTGGGCCTGGAGCCCCCCCCGGTCCTTTTGGCTGGGCCTGGAGCCCCCCCGGTCCTTTTGGCTGGGCCTGGAGCCCCCCCCGGTCCTTTTGGCTGGGCCTGGAGCCCCCCCCGGTCCTTTTGGCTGGGCCTGGAGCCCCCCCCGGTCCTTTTGGCTGGGCCTGGAGCCCCCCCCGGTCCTTTTGGCTGGGCCTGGAGCCCCCCCCGGTCCTTTTGGCTGGGCCTGGAGCCCCCCCCGGTCCTTTTGGCTGGGCCTGGAGCCCCCCCCGGTCCTTTTGGCTGGGCCTGGAGCCCCCCCCGGTCCTTTTGGCTGGGCCTGGAGCCCCCCCCGGTCCTTTTGGCTGGGCCTGGAGCCCCCCCCGGTCCTTTTGGCTGGGCCCGGAGGCCCCCCCCCGGTCCTTTTTGGCTGGGCCCGGAGGCCCCCCCCCGGTCCTTTTTGGCTGGGCCCGGAGGCCCCCCCCGGTCCTTTTTGGCTGGGCCCGGAGGCCCCCCCGGTCCTTTTGGCTGGGCCCGGAGGCCCCCCCGGTCCTTTTGGCTGGGCCCGGAGGCCCCCCCCGGTCCTTTTGGCTGGGCCCGGAGGCCCCCCCCGGTCCTTTTGGCTGGGCCCGGAGGCCCCCCCCGGTCCTTTTGGCTGGGCCCGGAGGCCCCCCCCCGGTCCTTTTGGCTGGGCCCGGAGGCCCCCCCCCGGTCCTTTTGGCTGGGCCCGGAGGCCCCCCCCCCGGTCCTTTTGGCTGGGCCCGGAGGCCCCCCCCCCGGTCCTTTTGGCTGGGCCCGGAGGCCCCCCCCCCCGGTCCTTTTGGCTGGGCCCGGAGGCCCCCCCCCCGGTCCTTTTGGCTGGGCCCGGAGGCCCCCCCCCCGGTCCTTTTGGCTGGGCCCGGAGGCCCCCCCCCCGGTCCTTTTGGCTGGGCCCGGAGGCCCCCCCCCCGGTCCTTTTGGCTGGGCCCGGAGGCCCCCCCCCCGGTCCTTTTGGCTGGGCCCGGAGGCCCCCCCCCCGGTCCTTTTGGCTGGGCCCGGAGGCCCCCCCCCCGGTCCTTTTGGCTGGGCCCGGAGGCCCCCCCCCCGGTCCTTTTGGCTGGGCCCGGAGGCCCCCCCCCCCCCGGTCCTTTTGGCTGGGCCCGGAGGCCCCCCCCCCGGTCCTTTTGGCTGGGCCCGGAGGCCCCCCCCCCCCCGGTCCTTTTGGCTGGGCCCGGAGGCCCCCCCCCCGGTCCTTTTGGCTGGGCCCGGAGGCCCCCCCCCCGGTCCTTTTGGCTGGGCCCGGAGGCCCCCCCCCCGGTCCTTTTGGCTGGGCCCGGAGGCCCCCCCCCCGGTCCTTTTGGCTGGGCCCGGAGGCCCCCCCCCGGTCCTTTTGGCTGGGCCCGGAGGCCCCCCCCCCGGTCCTTTTGGCTGGGCCCGGAGGCCCCCCCCCCGGTCCTTTTGGCTGGGCCCGGAGGCCCCCCCCCCGGTCCTTTTGGCTGGGCCCGGAGGCCCCCCCCCGGTCCTTTTGGCTGAGCCCGGAGGCCCCCCCCGGTCCTTTTGGCTGGGCCCGGAGGCCCCCCCGTTCCGCCCGGTCCTTTTGGCTGGGCCCGGAGGCCCCCCCGTTCCGCCCGGTCCTTTTGGCTGGGCCCGGAGCCCCCCCGTTCCGCCCGGTCCTTTTGGCTGGGCCCGGAGCCCCCCCCGGTCCTTTTGGCTGGGCCCGGAGCCCCCCGCGGTCCCATTGACTGGGCCCGGAGACCCCCCCCCCCCCGGGTCCCTTTGACTGGGCCCTTTTTTAGGTCCAAGTCTTTCTTGTTCTCAGCATTTGACCCCCCCCCCTAAGTGCAGACTGTTCTTGTAGGTAGCACTGTTGCTGAGTAATGTAGCGCTGACGTTTTTGATCATTTACAAGGTTTGAATGTGTTGATGAATTATTCTGCAGAGAGAGAATTGTGGATGGTGAAGTCACAGCTCTGGACGGCACATTGACATTTATTTACATTGTGTATATCGCCTGTTACTCGTATTCCGCGCTTTTCCCCAAAAGCGACAACGTTCCCCGCGTGTCATCATTGTGCAAGCGCGTCCCTACAAGACTGCGACAAATCTGGGTCACGGATCGCAGAGGAAAGCGATGGATCAGACAGACCGGACAAGTCGCCATTCCAGTCTTTTATAACAAATTGTATTCCGTTATCCGCTCCGCTGTCAGAGACGTGAGCCGCCACTGCTGATAGGAACCGCCCATTCCACCCGGCCTGAACATTCACAAACAACAATACCAATGCTTAAAGAAACGCTCCAAGTTTTTTTTATTTATTTTTTACATTTGCTGCATTTAGTTGCTACAAAGCTGTATTTTTGGTCAGTCCTCTGATATCTATAGAGATCTTTTGGATCTGAGGGCTGGGATCTACCTGCCAACTTCGCCCCCCACTTTTCGTTTGTCAAAAAACACAATTTCTCTGAAGAGTTGAGAGTCTGACATGTGACAGCTCAATGGCCAGGATGGGTGTGGCTCAAAGTGTTACTGAAGTCAGATTTTTTTTTTTTCTGTTATTAACCACTTCCATACCGGGCCTATTCTGGCACTTCTCTCCTACATGTAAAAATCATCATTTTTTTTTAGCAGACACCCTAAGGAATAAAATGGCGGCCGTTGCAACTTTTTATCTCGCACGGTATTTGCGCAATAATTTTTCAAACGCCTTTTAAAAAAAACAAAAAAAAAAAAACGGTTTCATGAATTAAAAAATAACAAAACATAAAGTTAGCACAATTTTTTTTGTATAATGTGAAAGATGTTACGCCGAGTAAATAGATACCCGACATGTCATGCTTTAAAATTGCGCACACTCGTGGCGCCAAACTTCAGTACTTAAAAATCTCCATAGGCGACACTTTAATTTTTTTTAGTTTCAAAAGTTTTTTATTAAAGCATAATATTGAGTACAACAAGAAGTAGTCAGAAATGGTGAATGTATATCATTCACGTTACATATAAAGCATAACTATTACAAAACATCAGAAAATTAGTGGATTAAGTGCTATCATTTGTCGCTGATCAATATTAGGGAGGGTGTTGACACGGTGGCATCAGTGTGTATCAGCGGGGGTGGTCCCCAGAACTTCAACGGGTAATGTTATGCGTTTACATCAGGTTCATGGGGTATCAGAAAATGTGAAATCATAGCCTCAGAGGCCTGTCACTTTAATTTTTTTTACAGGTTACCAGTTTAGAGTTAGAGGAGGTCTAGTGCTAGATCTGTTGCACACGCTCTAACGCACGCGGCGTTACCTCACGTGTGGTTTGAACGGCATTTACATATGTGGGCGGGACTTGCGTGTGTGCTCAATTCTGAAAAAAAATGTAAAAAATAAATATAACATTTTTTTTATCACTTTTATTCACTTTTATTCCTATTACAAGCAATGTAAACATCCCTTGTAATAGGAATGATGTGACACAGGTCCTCTTTATGGAGAGACGCGGGGTCAGGAAGACCTCACATCTCTCCTCCAGGCTGGAAAGCATGAGATTGGGAAAAAAAAATCACCGATCTCATGCTGACACCCGCGGCTTTGTTTACTTCGGGGAACCTGGGCGTGGCGTCATAACGATGCGGCCGGGCCTCTGGCGGTCATACATCTGGCCACCGGAAATCTCTATTGTCCTCAATCGGCACCAGACGATTCTTTCTCCGGGCCCCCGATGGCACGGGAGAGCCCAGAGAAGCACCGGATGGAGGGGGGGGGGGAAATGTCCCCTCCCGTCACCTATAAGAACGATCAAGCGGCGTAACTGCCGCTATGATCATTCTTAACGTGCGCTGAAAAGGAGGATATCTGAATGATGCTTGTAGCTGCACCCATCATTCAGATATCCCCGCACAAAGTCAAGGACGTCGGATGACGGTGTGCGGTAGGGAAGTGGTTAAAATAACAAACATGTTATACTTGTGGCACAGAGTGGGCCCGATCCGCCTCTTCTGGGGCTTCTTGGCTCCTCCTCCTTCTTTTTATGTCCACCATAGCCACCTGCTTGCTATGGTGAGAAATGTAGTCTGCGCGCTCCCGAACCTGTGCGTCTATGGAGCCGCGCTCCCGAACCTGTGCGTCTATGGAGCCGCGCTCCCGAACCTGTGCGTCTATGGAGCCGCGCTCCCGAACCTGTGCGTCTATGGAGCCGCGCTCCCGAACCTGTGCGTCTATGGAGCCGCGCTCCCGAACCTGTGCGTCCTGTGCGCTCCATAGACTTGCACAGCCAGACTTAGGCCCGCCCCCTCACTTCCTCTGACTGGACCTGGGGCCCCCTGTGGTCCTGTGACCGGCGCCTCCTGTGGTCTTGGGACCAGGGCCCCCTGTGGTCCTGTGCCTCTGCCCTTTTTTTTAGATCCAAGTCTTGCTCTCAGCATCAAACCCCCCCCTGGACGGAGGGCACCTTTCAATCTGACCTGTATGAGAGGAGACACCGCTCCCTTCTCTCCTGCCCCCCCCCCCCCCTCAATGTAGAGCTGATCTCTTCTCCCCTATCTTACGCTTCACACAGGGGAAGGGGGGCACAGGGAAATGTAAAACGTGTTTTTACCTTTTTATGCAAACCATTTAGGTTTAGTAACACTTTTTTTAATCTTGACTTTCTGAAATCAAGGTCCAATGGCCTATAAAGAGGTGAACTTAAAGAATAACGCAGGTACTTGTTAATACACAGATTGCTACCTTAGAAAAGCTGTAGACCAGGACTCGGTAACGCAAATTATTTTCATATAACCCTTCAGCCACATGCACACTGGTGGACATTTTTACCGCTACTGCTCTGGGCATCTGGAGTTTTTTCCCCCAGTCTTTTCAATAAAGGAATACTATTTTTTGGACGTTATCATGAGTGCCGACCATTTCCTTATGTTGGAGGTGTCGGCACCTTGGAGGTCTGAGCACCGGGCGGAGCGGTTATGTGAGAAGGTTGTAGTGCCTAAAATACACCTCTGCTGACCCCTCCTAATGGAGAAAGTGTCATAATGGAGAAAGTGGAAGAAGACGACTCGGAATGTTCCATCAGCAGCGGGTAAAGTGATGGCAACAGTCTAATGGGATTCTGAGGGTGTGCAGGAGACTGTTGCCATCACTTTGATGGAACACTCCAAGCCTTCTTCCACCTTCTCGATTTTCAATTCTGCCACAAAGCGGTGACAACTGTTAGCAAGGGCACTTGAAAACCGTATATAGCTTCCAGCGCATTAATCCCAACGCACCCGTTCCTGTAGAAAAGGCTGTGCATATAAGTGGGTGCTGAAGCGACCACCGGCTGGAACCGAACTGTGTCGGGTCAGAGCGAAAGAATGTCCCCAGCACACCAAGGATGTCCAGAGTGGGGTCAAAGCTTTAATCAGCGATCACATCGTTGCAGCGGATTGCAAGGTTTCGTGCAGGACCCTTTCATCAGGCACGTGACGAAGGGCTCGTTTGCGCCCCTTCTATACACACCCACATATTGGGTCAGTCGTTGAAGAGGCAACAGGGCAACATTCACTATCCACTGATATGGAAGTCCAAATTGGATCTATTTGTATGAGAAACGCTGCTCCCTTCATGTGGAGAAGCTTCCCAGGCACCATTATCACTAATTTGATCTTAACTCCATTTTGTCCTGTGTCGTTTCTGCAGATTTTACAACTGACCCCGTAGGGGTGTGTGTGTGTGAGATTTGGGGCCCCAGCCCTTGGGCCTTTGGGTTATTTGTTGCACCCTCTTACTCTCTGGGATTGTCTCTCCTCCATCTCTGGCCTTTGATTCCATCTGGGTGCAATCTTTGAGAGCTTCGTTATGTTATCCGCTCTTAAATACTTCCTGAAGAAGCCATTTTGGCGAAACATGTAGAAGATATTGGTGCGTTTGGAATCAAACCTAATATAGCAAGACACGATCTAAATTCTCGTCATACATATGTAATCTGTTTATATATTTACGCCTTTTAACTTTTGTACAAATAAAACATCATTGTTTTTATTTTACCTGTGTTTGTAGACTCAAATGGCACCTTTCCCAACCTGTCAAGTTTTCTTCTTAAAGTGAACCTTCAGTCATTTTTTAATCTTTCCATCAATTAAATCTTCTTCCCTTGTTGTTTTAACTTTGGATAGTAAAACGTTTTTTTTCTGCCAGTAAATCCCTTTTACAGCCCACTTCCTGTTTCTTGTCTGGTCATTTAGTCTAGGCTTATGACATCATGCACCTCTCTCTCCCTCTCCCTCTCTCTCCCTCTCTCGTGAGAGTTTGCCAGGAAGGGAGGGGGGCTGAGTCATGAAAGGGCCAATGAGGGCTGTAGAGCTGAAGGTGTGTATCTGTGTAAATCCAAGAAGTGAACAGGCAGCAGCTTCAGCTGCCCACAGTTAAAATGGATGCAGCCAGACTCGGTGCAGGGAGATTTCTGCAGCATATTTTTTGCAAGTACAGAATCGCAGTATATATAAAATAGGTCAAACTGGTTGGAGGGAAGCTTCAGAATGGCAAAGATGTTTTTATTACAAACTATGTGAGCAGGCTGCAGTTCCTCTTTAATGTTGCTTCAGGATGTGGCGCAGTTATAAACCTTTAGCCATAAAGTACAGTTTTAAATTGTTCCGATCAGAATTCCTCGTTGTAAGGTGCATTTTGTGTCTCTATCACAGTTACACATCTGATCTTTTCTACGATGGAAAGTTGATGGCCAGCGGCAAGCAGCCCGCCCACAAAGACTTCTATCCGCTCACCTTCTTCACTGCCCGAGGAGAGGACGTCCAGGAGAAGAACAGCACGGCTTTCTACAACAATGCTGAGGTATGACCCC
Organism: Rana muscosa; assembly: GCA_029206835.1. Lineage (NCBI taxonomy): Eukaryota > Metazoa > Chordata > Amphibia > Anura > Ranidae > Rana > Rana muscosa. Next base: position 327,775,119 of record CM055128.1, read on the forward strand.
CCCCCCCCCTTTGCTGTCTGCAGGGTCGTCTTCTCTTTTTCAAATATTGACCAAAACTTCTTCCACGGTCTTTATTTGGCTTGCTTTTTATACCCCCCCCCCCCCATCTGCCAGCCAGGATGAAGGTATGTGGGGTAGCAAGAGGCAACCCAAACATTGGCTGCAGCATTTGGAGTCAGTATTTGCATAGTAGGATTTGGGAATTGGCGGTACTAGTAATCGGGTGCCTGGAAGTGCCAACCAGCCAGGACACTAAAATTCTGATTGTGAATAACCTTCAAACCATTACTATTGTGAGGGACAAGAGCACAATACCTGACACCCAAGAGCACAATACCTGACACCCAAGAGCACAATACCTGACACCCAAGAGCACAATACCTGACACCCAAGAGCACAATACCTGACACCCAAGAGCACAATACCTGACACCCAAGAGCACAATATCTGACACCCAAGAGCACAATACCTGACACCCAAGAGCACAATACCTGACACCCAAGAGCACAATACCTGACACCCAAGAGCACAATACCTGACACCCAAGAGCACAATACCTGACACCCAAGAGCACAATACCTGACACCCAAGAGCACAATACCTGACACCCAAGAGCACAATACCTGACACCCAAGAGCACAATACCTGACGCACAAGAGCACAATACCTGACGCACAAGAGCACAGACACGAGCACAATACCTGACGCACAAGAGCACAGACACGAGCACAATACCTGACGCACAAGAGCACAGACACGAGCACAATACCTGACGCACAAGAGCACAGACACGAGCACAATACCTGACGCACAAGAGCACAGACACGAGCACAATACCTGACGCACAAGAGCACAGACACGAGCACAATACCTGACGCACAAGAGCACAGACACGAGCACAATACCTGACGCACAAGAGCACAGACACGAGCACAATACCTGACATGCACAAGAGCACAGACACGAGCACAATACCTGACACGCAAGAGCACAGACACGAGCACAATACCTGACGCACAAGAGCACAGACACGAGCACAATACCTGACGCACAAGAGCACAGACACGAGCACAATACCTGACGCACAAGAGCACAGACACGAGCACAATACCTGACGCACAAGAGCACAGACACGAGCACAATACCTGACGCACAAGAGCACAGACACGAGCACAATACCTGACGCACAAGAGCACAGACACGAGCACAATACCTGACGCACAAGAGCACAGACACGAGCACAATACCTGACGCACAAGAGCACAGACACGAGCACAATACCTGACGCACAAGAGCACAGACACGAGCACAATACCTGACGCACAAGAGCACAGACACGAGCACAATACCTGACGCACAAGAGCACAGACACGAGCACAATACCTGACGCACAAGAGCACAGACACGAGCACAATACCTGACGCACAAGAGCACAGACACGAGCACAATACCTGACGCACAAGAGCACAGACACGAGCACAATACCTGACACGCACGAGCACATTACCTGACACGCACGAGCACATTACCTGACACGCACGAGCACATTACCTGACACGCACGAGCACATTACCTGACACGCACGAGCACATTACCTGACACGCACGAGCACATTACCTGACACGCACGAGCACATTACCTGACACGCACGAGCACATTACCTGACACGCACGAGCACATTACCTGACACGCACGAGCACATTACCTGACACGCACGAGCACATTACCTGACACGCACGAGCACATTACCTGACACGCACGAGCACATTACCTGACACGCACGAGCACATTACCTGACACGCACGAGCACATTACCTGACACGCACGAGCACATTACCTGACACGCACGAGCACATTACCTGACACGCACGAGCACATTACCTGACACGCACGAGCACATTACCTGACACGCACGAGCACATTACCTGACACGCACGAGCACATTACCTGACACGCACGAGCACAAAACTATGTAATATGAGTACCTACCTAGACTATCAAATCCATTTGTATCCAGTTGGGCAGGTCCTTGCATTTAATAATGCAGCCTATTTGTTCATTGGAGACCGGTGACCTCACTGAGAATGCAGCCAATCCGTTCACCACTGAGGATACAGCCCATCTATTCACTAGAGAGCGGTGACATCACTGAGAATGCAGCCTATCCATTCACTAGAGAGCGGTGACATCACTGAGAATGCAGCCTATCCATTCACTAGAGAGCGGTGACATCACTGAGAATGCAGCCTATCCATTCATTAGAGAGCGGTGACATCACTGAGAATGCAGCCTATCCATTCATTAGAGAGCGGTGACATCACTGAGAATGCAGCCTATCCATTCACTAGAGAGCGGTGACATCACTGAGAATGCAGCCTATCCATTCACTAGAGAGCGGTGACATCACTGAGAATGCAGCCTATCCATTCATTAGAGAGCGGTGACATCACTGAGAATGCAGACTATCCATTCACTAGAGAGCGGTGACATCACAGAATGCAGCCTATCCATTCATTAGAGAGCGGTGACATCACTGAGAATGCAGCCTATCCATTCATTAGAGAGCGGTGACATCACTGAGAATGCAGCCTATCCATTCACTAGAGAGCGGTGACATCACAGAATGCAGCCTATCCATTCATTAGAGAGCGGTGACATCACTGAGAATGCAGCCTATCCATTCACTAGAGAGCGGTGACATCACTGAGAATGCAGCCTATCCATTCACTAGAGAGCGGTGACATCACTGAGAATGCAGCCTATCCATTCATTAGAGAGCGGTGACATCACTGAGAATGCAGCCTATCCATTCACTAGAGAGCGGTGACATCACTGAGAATGCAGCCTATCCATTCATTAGAGAGCGGTGACATCACTGAGAATGCAGCCTATCCATTTAAACCCAATCACTAAAATCCAATAGAAGATTTAACTTGGAAATGTCTTTTCAATAGTCTTTTTTAATCTTTTGCTTTCATTACAATAGTCTTTGGTGTTCCTTCTATGAGGTCCTTGTTCAGGCACTTCTGTTAGAAGGTGACAGTGCTCTTTCTCCCATTTGTCCTCCTGCGTTGTCACCGGGACTTTTGGTGGAGACTACAAGTGGCCTTTTTTAGTACACATTTACACAGACATAGGCCACTGTTGGATCCCATGCAGACACGGCTTGAATGTAAATACCTGTAGATAGCAAGAGGTTACAGAATATCGGCAGCACTGAGATGTAACAAAAGATAAAAAAAAGGGGGGAAACTTTTTGTTTTAGTTCTCCTCCTCCTATTGACCAGTAGCTGCTTGTTCTTTCTACATATCTTTCTTTTATGTGGTGAACATATCTCTCTCTCTCTCTCTCTCTCTCTCTCCCCTCCTCAAGGTGTTTGAGGTGGTTGAACGTGTGGAGGAGTTGAGGCGGAAGTGGCCGGTGGCGTGGGGGAAGCTGGACGATGGCAGCATTGGCGTGGTAACGCCGTACGCAGATCAGGTGTTCAGGATCCGAGCTGAACTGCGCAAAAAACGCTTGTCTGAAGTCAGTGTGGAGAGAGTCCTGAATGTCCAGGGTAAGCGTCCTCTCCATTGTCCTTCCATTCTGCCCAAATCACACGTTCATGTTCTTCTAGAAGGACCAGGGAATGGAAGATGATGAGGTTTTTGTGTTCCTGTTTCCAGGGAAGCAGTTCAGAGTCTTATTCCTGAGCACGGTGAGGACTCGGCACACCTGTAAACACAAGCAGACCCCCATCAAACGCAAAGAGCAGCTGCTGGAGGATTCCACCGAAGACCTAGACTACGGCTTCCTGTCCAACTACAAACTCCTCAACACTGCCATCACTCGGGCCCAGTCCCTGGTGGCTGTAGTAGGAGACCCCATTGCATTGTGCTCCATCGGAAGATGCAGGTAGGTTGTTTTATGTATCTCTCTTCCATTTGTGGGAAGATGATTCTAACATGCTTGTGTATGAAGGGTGATTTTAGTATTGCTCGAACAAATGTTTGGGGCCCCCATTCAGCGATCTACAACCATCAGGTTATAATCTTTGTCACTTTCATTTTAAGGTAACCAGTTAGTAGGCTTTAGTTACCCAGTTCATGGGTCATTATATATAGATATATATACGTTATGGATACTTAAAGCAAAATTCCAGGCAACTTTGGAAAAAGTAAAGGCACACCATGAGTTAAAGCGGAGCTCCGCTGTAAAAAAAAATATTAAAAGCCAGCAGCTACAAATACTGCAAGACTTGTTAAGGAGATTCTTGTGCCCACGTCCCTTCAGGAAGGAGCACCTGGCATGTTTCCTTTGATGGTGGGCAGCTGAATGATGTCAACAGGGTTCCTGTCTACAGTGTTTCAGACAGGGCAGGGTGGAGTGCATGGTGGCAAAGCTGACCTCAGGGTTACAGGCACACCAAGCAATCGGTATGGCGTCCCGTAGTTCTGATTAGCAAATGAAGTGTCCCAAACTGACCATGTATGTATGCATCTGCTGATCGGATCACATGAAAAAAAGAGGGACTGGCAGGATCACCAGGGATTTCTATGTAAAGGAAGAAATAAAACTACAACAGACTTACAGTTTCTCATACCTACGTAGAGAGAAGGATGCAGATCTGCAGTAATAGACGGTGGGGGGTAACATATACTCTTTAGATTGGGCATCACTAAACGGCGGACAGAGGGTCCGCATCTGGACCCGAGTTGCTGTCCTATTTGGACCGCCGCGGTCCTGCCATTTAGGAGCTGACTATTCCTCCAAGTGAAGAGAGGCAGGCTATAAAATTGTTAATTGGGGGCGGGGGCTGGAGCTGACCGGCAGGTGATTGGTTGCTAGTGCACAGGGCGGTCCTAGCAACCAATCATCAGCTTGGTAAGAAGCGTTCCCGCCCGCCATTCATAATTGTAACTAAAAAGCCGTCTCCCGCAATCCTCTGGGTAAATAGAAGGGGCAGAGAAGATCGCTGTGGGGGCTGAGATGTGAGGGAGGACACCACTTTGGGGGCAGTCATGTTTGGGGGGGAGGGCGTAATGTGTAGGGGGGCAAAAATAAATAAATTTAGCCCCAGGCAGTTTAAGTCTCATTGTGCCAATATACGTTGCATACTAGCATATTATGACAGACTTGCCTGAAAACGAAGCCCTCCAGCGGCGCGCTGTCACCGATGTAGGCGCTTCCTTCTTCTGGTCTTCCTTCCGGGTTCACAGGCTTTGGTGGTATTAATGGCCGAGCTGTGTAATGACTTCCCTGCGGGAGTCACAGCTCTGAAGGGACACCGCGGGTATGTACCGTTCCTTCAGACCGTTTTCACACTGAGGCAGTTTTGAGGCGTTTTAGCTCTAGAAATAGTGCCTGAAAACCGCCTTGCATTTATTTTAGTGCGTCTTTTCACACTGGGGCGGTGCGCTTGCCGGACGTTAGGAAAAGTCCTGCAAGCGGCATCTTTGGGGCAGTTTGGGAGTGTTGTACACAGCTCTTCCAAAACGTCCTGCCCATTGAAATGAATGGGCGCCTGAAAAGCGTTTCGGAAGCGCTGCAACACGGGTGTTTTTAAACCCTTCTTCGGCCGATGGGGGGGGTTAAAATCGCCCTGCTAGCGGCCGAAAAGCAGCGCTTTACCACTGAAATGAGCAGCGCTTTACTGCCAATGCTTGGGCAGCCCCAGTGTGAAAGGGGTCTCGGAGCGCATGCATCAGTGACGTCACCGGCCACATCTAAAGTCAAAATCTCTTAAACGGTGCCCATATAGGAGATACTTATTGTACCTAATAGGTAAGCCTTATTATAGGTAAAAATTCAACCACTTTTAAAGTGTTTCCATGGTCCAGATTTAAAAATCCTATTCAGGTCATCATTTCGAGGGCCAGATTCACTTTAAGCGTTTGTACCGCATGTGGTGAGGATTGGATTTATCAGCAGCACGTTCTGAGCCATTCTTCTTTACCAGCCAAGGCTAATTGGAGTCTGAAGAACAAGCTAGTTAAGCGGGGAATGTGCGGCTGGTCGTGTAAACAAATCATTTGCACCAGAAGCGGCAACTGCAGCGAGATCAGACGGGTGGACCGGGCCGCTGCCGTCTCGCGTGTAATCTTCTTTGTTTTGATGCTTTGCCGGGTGTCATAGCAGAACTCGCTCTATTTCAAGGCAAGACTAGGAACATTTGTTGGGCGCTTGCAGCTGACATCACCGGGACGTCACAGAGTTGGTCTTGGCGGAGGCAGGAAGGCCGCTTGTTGTCACACATAATGCAGAGAATAGAAGATGCAGGGAAGGAGATTTGGGTCATCATTGGAACTATTGCTGGAAAGCCGCGTGCAGCACGGATTTCTCACGGCTTTACGTATTTTCGCAGTCATATTTCAGAGACAGAGTTGTGCAGCAAAGCCTTCCTAAAACAGAAGCCATTCACTCATCCCATCCCATAATGACACATGGAATACCTTCTATTCCAAGAAGGCTTTACTGTGCTCCCCACTGATTTGGTTCCTTAAAGTGAAACTTTACCCATAATGACTTTTTTTTATAATTACAAGTTTTTATTTTATTGAAAATTTAACACTTATTCATTGACATGACATTACATATTAACATGACATTGAGATCCAATATCCCCACTTCTTCCCAAAACATGACATTGAGATCCAATATCCCCACTTCTTCCCAAAACATGACCTTGAGATCCAATATCCCCACTTCTTCCCAAAACATGACATTGAGATCTAATATCCCCACTTCTTCCCAAAACATGACCTTGAGATCCAATATCCCCACTTCTTCCCAAAACATGACCTTGAGATCCAATATCCCCACTTCTTCCCAAAACATGACCTTGAGATCCAATATCCCCACTTCTTCCCAAAACATGACCTTGAGATCCAATATCCCCACTTCTTCCCAAAACATGACATTGAGATCCAATATCCCCACTTCTTCCCAAAACATGACATTGAGATCTAATATCCCCACTTCTTCCCAAAACATGACATTGAGATCCAATATCCCCACTTCTTCCCAAAACATGACATTGAGATCCAATATCCCCACTTCTTCCCAAAACATGACATTGAGATCCAATATCCCCACTTCTTCCCAAAACATGACATTGAGATCCAATATCCCCACTTCTTCCCAAAACATGACATTGAGATCCAATATCCCCACTTCTTCCCAAAACATGACCTTGAGATCTAATATCCCCACTTCTTCCCAAAACATGACATTGAGATCCAATATCCCCACTTCTTCCCAAAACATGACATTGAGATCCAATATCCCCACTTCTTCCCAAAACATGACATTGAGATCTAATATCCCCACTTCTTCCCAAAACATGACATTGAGATCCAATATCCCCACTTCTTCCCAAAACATGACATTGAGATCCAATATCCCCACTTCTTCCCAAAACATGACATTGAGATCCAATATCCCCACTTCTTCCCAAAACATGACCTTGAGATCCAATATCCCCACTTCTTCCCAAAACATGACCTTGAGATCCAATATCCCCACTTCTTCCCAAAACATGACCTTGAGATCCAATATCCCCACTTCTTCCCAAAACATGACCTTGAGATCCAATATCCCCACTTCTTCCCAAAACATGACCTTGAGATCCAATATCCCCACTTCTTCCCAAAACATGACCTTGAGATCCAATATCCCCACTTCTTCCCAAAACATGACCTTGAGATCCAATATCCCCACTTCTTCCCAAAACATGACATTGAGATCCAATATCCCCACTTCTTCCCAAAACATGACATTGAGATCCAATATCCCCACTTCTTCCCAAAACATGACATTGAGATCCAATATCCCCACTTCTTCCCAAAACATGACCTTGAGATCTAATATCCCCACTTCTTCCCAAAACATGACATTGAGATCCAATATCCCCACTTCTTCCCAAAACATGACATTGAGATCCAATATCCCCACTTCTTCCCAAAACATGACATTGAGATCCAATATCCCCACTTCTTCCCAAAACATGACATTGAGATCTAATATCCCCACTTCTTCCCAAAACATGACATTGAGATCCAATATCCCCACTTCTTCCCAAAACATGACATTGAGATCCAATATCCCCACTTCTTCCCAAAACATGACATTGAGATCCAATATCCCCACTTCTTCCCAAAACATGACATTGAGATCCAATATCCCCACTTCTTCCCAAAACATGACATTGAGATCCAATATCCCCACTTCTTCCCAAAACATGACATTGAGATCCAATATCCCCACTTCTTCCCAAAACATGACATTGAGATCCAATATCCCCACTTCTTCCCAAAACCACCAAAAATAAATAAAAAGGTTTCTTCCCTTTCCCTCAAATCCACTCCTCTCCCCCCACTCACACATCCCACTACCAGTTAAACCATTTCCACCACTGTGATTCCGATCCTGGGGAAAAAAAGAAAAAAACACCCTACAGCCCTTTTTTATTTTTACCCATAATGACTTGATAAAAAAATAATGTTCTTTAGCAAGGAACATCCGTTCCACGTTAATTCTGTCACCAAAATCTGTGTGTGCTGCAAATTGCCTCCAGCATTTCTCCTCTTTCTTCTTTCTGGAGGCGGACAATTTGCTGAAGCCCAGAGCCCCTGAGCAGCAGTAAATCATAAAGCGGCAGTGATCCCATTGATTTTAAACTGGTTGTAAACTTTAGAGGAAAAAAAAAAACCCTGCAAGACAAAGGTATAATAAGTTAGTGTGCATCGCATACTAGCTCGTTATGAAATACCTTAGATCGAAGCTGTTGCAGCTGTGACCGGCGACGCGCAGCGGGAGCCGTCGGGCGCGGCTATTGAAGGAACTGCACGAGCGGGCCGTTTCTTCAGTGCGCATGTGCCGATGAAATCGGCACCTTCGGATACAGTGAATATCACTGATTAGGACAATCTTCCAATACCAATAGGATCCCCTGATGAAGCTACGGGCGAAACGTGTAGCCATCCATTGGCACCGATACTGCGATTCTGGTAGTTTGGCCTCCAGTCAGAAGGGATCTTCTTGGACTAGAGTGATACCAGTCTATGGGCCATCTATGCGGTTTTCCATGTTCAGACTCCCCATATACTCATGGGATAGTGTATTAACAAGACATGTCTGAGTGACACTGGAAATGCAGACCAGAGGAAAGTCATTAAAGGAAATAATTGCAGTTGCCGCATCTTTATTGGAACGGACTGAAGACGGCCTCCTGTGGGGTGTTGGGGGACGGAGCGCATCATAAAGAATACTCTCAGCTGATGAGACTGATTTGTAGCCATGGCTGGTATGTGATTTCCTCGTGTGACTCCGCCCCTGGCGCTCTGGGCGGAGCCCCTCACACGCCAGTGATTAGGAGATCTTGTCTTAGCACTGTTTCTGTGTTAAGCATGAAAATCGTCGGCTGAGAAACATTCCGGGCTGCAGAAGCCATGAAATATTTATCACCTGGACGGCTGGCACAGTTTCATGTCTCCCCCCCGCCTGACATCAAACTAAAGAGGAAAGAGAGCGCCGCAGCATACGCTAATTAGCCGCTTCCTTTTCTAACCGTGCCGCAGATATTAGATGGCCCGGATTTAATTATTTACAATCTGATCGGTTGATGGTCACAATTGTGTGGGGAGGTTTTTGTAGTTCTGTCTGTCGGTAGCTTGTCACATGATCCAAGATAAAACCAATTCTCCGAGGCAATTATATCTTTGTTTTATTCAGCGAGGGCGCATTTTTTATTTTGTTTACGGAGATACAAGATTAAAGCAGAGGTTCCGCCAAAATTATTATTATTTTTTTAAAAAGCCAGCAGCTACAAATGCTGCAGCTGCTGACTTTCAAAATGTGGACACTTACCTGTCCAGGGCGCCTGCGATGTCGGCAGACGAGGTCGAGCAATCACTTGTCCCTCGGCTGCACCCGCCGCCCTTTTCGGTGAGGGAATCAGGAAGTGAAGCGTTGCAGCTAAACTGCCCGGTTCCCTACTGTGCATGCGCGAGTAGCGCGGCGCACCGTCACTGGTCCCCGCTCTCTCATGGGAACAGTGTATTTCCCAGGAGACAGTGGGGGGGGGGGGTCGGGAAGGGGCGTGACCCCCGCATGAGTCTATTCCCGGAAGTGGGTGCAAATACCTGTCTTAGACAGGTATCTGCACACCCCTCCCCCCTGAAAGGTGCCAAATGTGACCCCAGAGGGGGGGGGGGGGAGTTTCGAAAAGCGGAAGTTCCATTTTTGGGTGGGACTTCGCTTTAAAATAGAATTCCAGGCAAAACCTTTCTACTCCAAAAAATGCTCCCCCCCAACACATATGCTGACTAACCTATGTAAGAAAGATCCATGCACTTACCTATTTTTAGGATCTCCCCTGTGTCAGCCAGCGGTCGCTGCAGGGGAGAGGAGGGAGCGCCAACAGAGGATGGGCCATTGAAGCCTATGGGTGATGTTACCCACTCCCAGGCTTTACTAGCCATTGTCAGAGTTCGCGCTCTCTCCCCTGCAGGCGGCGCTGGCTGACACGGGAGATCATGTGACCAGAGCCACCTGAAAATAGTTAAGTGTGTGGATCTACTCTGTGCAGCAAATCCCCCCCCAATACTTACCTGAGCCCCATCTCGATCCAGCAATGTGCACAACTGCCTTGGCTCTCCAGGGACTCTGCCTCCTCATTGGCTGAGACAGCAGCGGGAGCCGGTTGGTCACAAAGGTGGCATTGCCAGCTCCTTTGAGGACACGGGGACATGGATTCCAATGCTGGGGGGCTGTTTTTTATTTTTTATTTTTTTTGAAGCACTGATTAGAGCCAGAGGCTTCAATATAGGGTGGGCCGCAAAGAGTGCGCTCCAACCCCACCCAGGTGTTACAACAGCGAATGCTGGGGGTGCCACTTGGGTTGGATGGGCCACTGAGAGGTGGGCAAAAACCAGATCGTCTTTGATCGCCTCTATGGCCTTGGAGAACTGGAGCGACGACATGACGTCATTTTCGGTCCAGGGTGGAAGGAAACAAGTTTTTTTTTTTTTTTTTTTTATTTGTTTTTATTTTTTTATGCAAAAGATCAAATAACATTTTTTATTTTTTTTGCTTTTAAAGGTAATGGAGAGACTTGGGGTCTTTTTGACTGCAGATCTCACCATAAGGAGGACCTGTCATTCCTTATTTATATTACAAGGGAGTTGGCATTCCTTGTAATAGAAATAAAAGTAATCCAAAAAATAAAATGAAAGGGTCAGTGTCAATTAAAGATAAAATAAGGAAAAAAAAATTAAAGCGCCCCTTCCACTCCTTGCTCACGCACAGAAGCGAAAGCATATGTAAACGTTTTTCACACCACACATGTGAGGTATCGTCGCGAGCGTTAGAGCCAGAGCAATAATTCTAGTCTTACGCCCCATGTACACGGGACGCTGGTGCAAACTCTTCTGAACGAAGGTTGAAACCGACGTTTAGAAACGCCCGTTTTGCCACGTTTGCGTCTAGAAGCTTTTAGTTAAGAAACATAAGACCCTCCCTAAGCTCGAAAAACAGTATTATTAACCATTTCAGACATTTTGTGAGACCAGAGTGAGTAGAAGCAGCTGAGAGAGCAGCAGTGTACTTGTATTTAGCGTGTCACTGGCCACATCACCTGCCACAAGCTGTGGATTGTCCACTTGCCACGTCACCTGCCACGTCACCTGGCCACGTCACCTGCCACAAGTTGTGGATTGTCCACTTGCCACGTCACCTGATACGTCACCTGCCACAAGTTGTGGATTGTCCACTGGCCACGTCACCTGCCACAAGTTGTGGATTGTCCACTGGCCACGTCACCTGCCACAAGTTGTGGATTGTCCACTGGCCACATCACCTGCCACGAGTTGTGGATTGTCCACTGGCCACGTCACCTGCCACGAGTTGTGGATTGTCCACTGGCCACGTCACCTGCCACGAGTTGTGGATTGTCCACTTGCCACGTCACCTGATACGTCACCTGCCACAAGTTGTGGATTGTCCACTGGCCACGTCACCTGCCACAAGTTGTGGATTGTCCACTGGCCACGTCACCTGCCACGAGTTGTGGATTGTCCACTGGCCACATCACCTGCCACAAGTTGTGGATTGTCCACTGGCCACGTCACCTGCCACGAGTTGTGGATTGTCCACTGGCCACGTCACCTGCCACGAGTTGTGGATTGTCCACTAGCCACGTCACCTGCCACAAGTTGTGGATTGTCCGCAATGCAAGCAATTCGTTTTTTAAAATATTTTTTAAATGGTTTTTCATCATTTTGCCATAATTTTTGAGATTTTTAATGTTAAAAAAAATGGGTCCCTTTTTAAAAACGATTATAAACGAAAACGCGGCTAAACGCCGGTTTAGCCGCGTTTGGCGTCTGAAACGTGGAAATCTTTGGCGTCTGAACCCATTATTTTGCTTTCAGAAAAACGAGGTAAAACGGCAATAAAGAAGACTGTGTACATGGTCACATGGGATAACATTGAATGGGTTCGTGGGCAGTTGAAAAAAGTGTCCAACTGCCTCTGATCGCGCGTTTACCAGCGTCCCGCATACATGGGGCCTTAGACCTCCTCTTTAACTCTAAATTGGTAACCTGTAAAATAAATTATAATTTAAAGCGTCTATGGAGATTTTTAGGTATCGTAGTTTGTCGCTATTCCACGAGCACGCGCAGTTTTAAAGTGCGACAAATTAGTAGAGTAATGTAGGAAAGATGATCCGCACTCTGGTTGATGCTCATAAAAAATCTTCATTTTATTGAAAAGCCACAGTGTAAACGCAAATGAAGTCAGTTGACACGTTTCAGCCTATAAGGCTTTAGTTATAACCTATGCTTATGACTAAGGCCTTATAGGCTGAGATGCGTCAACTGATTTCATCTGTTTACACTGTGGCTTTTCAATAAAATGGAGATTTTTTTTTTAAGAGCAACAACCAGAATGCGGATCATCTTTCCTACATAACCAGTACAATGTATTGGCTCATAATCTGACCATGTATGAGCTTTATTAGGCTCACGTTTCCACATTTCATACTTTATGCAACAATCCTAGGTCTCCTTCAAAAATCTACGTTACTTGCATTCCTTTTCCCTATAAAACAGTCTCTCTCTAGGCCCTTCTATCCACCCTTGTTCAGGTGCCGCCATCTTGCTCAGACCGGACATTGTGTGTTGATTGGACGGCACGCCACCAGTGCTGACTCTGCATGTGAAGCAGACAGCGGAGCGGATTTCTGTGTATTTTTATCCCGTCGGAGGAGTTTTCTTTGTCCTGACCCCTCTTGTCTCTCTGCAGGAAGTTCTGGGAGCAGTTCATCACCATTTGCCATGAGAACAGAAGTTTGCACGGTATCACGTTTGAACAGATCAAAGCCCAGCTTGAAGCCTTAGAGTTGAAGAAGACCTATGTGCTGAACCCGCTGGCACCGGAATTCATCCCGCGGGCGCTCAGACAGCAGCATTCGGGCAACGCCGGCAAACATCAGCAGTCGCCTCCTAAGGTAACCGGTGTACATCAAACGCTCTTTACTACAGCCCCCGGCTAACATGAGGCTGAGCGTTTTTTAGTTTAGTGTCTCCCGAAGCAGAGGCATTGGACTCTGATCTACGCTTTATATCCTGCAAATGGACTTCATGCCCATAGGAAGACCAAGAGGAGTTCCCTTACTTCCTGTCTTAAATGCACAACAGGAAGGGAGGGAATCTCTCACACTGGAGGAGATTGACTTAAACACAGAATCTGGTACAGCTGTGCATAGTAACCAATCGGCTTCCAGGTTGTTATTGAACAAGCTGAAGTTAGAAGCTGATTGGTTACTATGCACAGCTGCATCAGATTCTGAGTGCTCCAGTTTTAGTAAATCTCACCCTGTGTATTTTGTACATCGTTTCATACACTTGACACTCCTTTCATGATAGCCTCTTGGCTGTATTCCCTTCTGGTTCTTTTACCAAGAGCAGTCTACACCAGGGGTCTCAAACTGGTGGCCCTCCAGCTGTTGCAAAACTACAAGTCCCACAATGCATCTGCCTGTGGAAGTCATGCTTGTAATTGTCAGCCTTGCAATGGCCTCATGGGACTTGTAGTTTCGCAACAGCTGGAGGGCTGCCAGTTTGAGACCCCCTGGTCTAGATAGACCTTTTGGATCCACAGATGTATTGATACCTTTTGCTGTCTTCCCATGGTACCCCCATAACTTGATATGCACACTACTTAGGAGAGGCACACCTACAGGGGACCTGGCCCGTGCGGCCCCCTGTACACCTGGATCGTAGGGGCGGCAGCATATAGTGCAGTGGTCTCCAAACTGTGGCCCAGGGGCTGGATGCGGCCCTTTGCTTGCTTTTATCCAGCCCTTGGGGCGCTTTTTTTTATTGACCGACACCAATGAAGGGCACAATTCCCACCAATGACACCAACAGTGGGGCCCAATGACACCAATGATGGAGGATTGTTCACTAATGCTGGGACATTTTGTACTCCAGATGGCTACAGTCCGCCCCCCCTAAAGTCTGAAGGACAGCAAACTGGCCTTTTGTTAAAGTTTGGAGACCCCTGATGTAGAGGAACCGATCTTATCCCTCCTACAGCTGCTAAATGCCTACTTCTCCTCCTCTCCCACCCACAGGCATTCAGCAGCTGCAGGAGGGATGGAATCGGTTCCTCTATATGGCACTGCCCCTCCTATCCAGCCTATTAATGCCACTCCTTGTCCCCCCTGCAGCTCTGCTGGGTTCCTCCCTCCCCAGCCATGTATGTTGCCAAGATGCAGAGCGGGGAAGAGGCCAGGAAATTTGATATTTACCGGCTCCTTCCTTTACTGAATGAATAGAGTCTGATCCATATCTATCACTGACTCTGTCCATTCATTACTGAAGCATAGGAAACTGTGTCTCCTATGCTTCAGTTTATGAATAACCAGGAAGCCTCTGTACAGAGCTGTTCCTGGTTGCTGTGCAGCCCCCTCAAAGTGGTTCTAAAGCTTGAAGTCTTTTTTTTTTTTTTAACCTTAATGCATTCGCTGCAATTCTCCCAATACTTGCCTGTACCTGGTCTTGATGATCCAGCATTGTGCACGAGAGCAGGAGCTCTCTCCACTCTCTCTCCCTCCTTATTGGCTTAGAGACAGCAGCGGGAGCCATTGGCTGCCCGTTGCTGTTAATCACAAGCAATAAGGCAGGATCAGGCAGGCGGTGCCAAGCCTCTCTCACACAGAGCTGGCTGAGGACCAAGCCCACGCGAGTGCAACCATAGCAAATGGCTTGCTATGGTTGGGGGGGACAGAGCCAGAAGTGCCGTTGTGGGACCCTTGAAGACGGAGGATCAGGACTGCGCTCTGCGCATTGGTTTTTAAATATAACATGTTTGTCAAAAAATAAATTAAAGGTTTCTGATCGCTTCAATGGCCAAAAGTTTGGCAGGTGGGTACTACCTGTCCAACTCTGCACCACTGGCCAAAAATGTTGCCGCCATTGGGCAAGGCATTCACGGCAATCTGTACAGCCCTGTTGGGTGGCTGGGGTGGTGGTGGTAAAACCACTGCTCAGCCGCCCGTCTGAAAGAGTACTAAGAGACCCAGTATGGTTTGCCTGTGACGTGGACACTGGTTAAGATCGACTTAAAAATCGCTTCCTTGTGTTTCCAGGGCAAGGGTCATCACAATCAGAATGAGCACTTTCAAGGCGAAGCAATGGGTAAGCCATTTTCTTTCTTCTGATTTTCACCACACATCGAATTCCCTCACCATAGATGGAAAATATCGCATGTTTGGTTACTTTAGCTGACATTTGAAGACTCCTGGAAATTGAGCATTACACATAGAAACACATCAGAAGGATATAAATATAAAGACCATTGATGGGTGAAATGGATATTTAGACTTATCATTTTTTCCGGCGTGCACGAGAAAGGATCCAACGGTGCAGCCGGCTGGTCACAGAGGCGAACAGAGACCCGATCGTTTGATTGCCTCAATGGCCTTGGAGGACTGGAGCGATGTCATGACATCACTTCCAGTCCAGGGTGGAAGTAAGCAATGGAACCTAAAGTCACTTGACAAGTCACACCCCACGTTTCCCAATGGGTACCATTCATATCTGTGAGACGTCTGTGCGATCCTGCGCTACTTTGGTCTGACTTTCATGCAACTTTAGGGCCATAGACCTCAATGTAAACCCTCAATGCGACTTTGTAAAGCACAAACAATCACATGTCCCAGCCCTTCCCTTCTGCAGAGAAGCCCCTCCCGAGCAAATTGTCCATCTCTGTTCCTGGTGTCCCTTCTGCAACAGCTGTTCCTGGTGTCCCTTCTGCAACAGAAATAAGCCCTGGCCCTGTCCTTGGCCCTGGCCGCATCCCGAGCCAGATCCCTGTCCCTGGCCGTAACCCTAACACTAGCCATAATCACAGTTACAATGGAAATTGCACAATTTTGAAGTCGCACAAGTGTGGATGGCGTTTTAGTTTTTTGTCAGCACCTAGCAGCAGAGAGCCCTGAATATTAATCAGCTCACCTATATAAAGGCATGTGAGCAGCTGAGAATAATGAGGTCTGGCTACCAGGTAAGATGTGGCTCTAGGAATTGAGGCTTTATCCCACCCAAAGCTCTGCAAAGTCTCTGAGCTCCAGGACTCAGGTAAAATTTAATAATAATCTGAGAAAACAGGTTAGTTTTCTCCACATCAACCCAGGTAACATCCTGGCTCTTTTGTGTAATGAAGTTTAGTCCCTAGACATGAGAATATCACGATGGCTTGAAGCTCCAGTTATGTGGATTCTGCAGTATTTCTGTCTTCTTATTATATGAGCTCTTCATTTATTATTTTGTCTTTCTCTATAAGCAGGGGCGTACCTAGAGTATTTGGCACCCGGGGCGGATCCTATATCTGGCACCCCCCCCCCCCCCCCACATTAAAATGTAAAAACACCCCACTGTGCCCCCTGCATACCTCTGTATCCTTCAATATCTCTTTGTCACTACTGTGTATCCCCTCTCCACAACTGCACCTCTGGACCCTTTTACATTACACAGCACCCTGCACCTCTGGACCCTTTTACATTGCACAGCACCCTGCACCTCTGGACCCTTTTACATTACACAGCACCCTGCACCTCTGGACCCTTTTACATTACACTGCACCTCTGGACCCCTATACATTACACTGCACCATGCACCCCTATACATTACACTGCACCTCTGGACCCCTATACATTACACTGCACCATGCACCCCTATACATTACACTGCACCTCTGGACCCCTATACATTACACTGCACCATGCACCCCTATACATTACACTGCACCTCTGGACCCCTATACATTACACTGCACCCTGCACCTCTGGACCCCTATACATTACACAGCACCTTGCACCTTTGGACCCCTTTACATTACACAGCACCTTGCACCTTTGGACCCCTTTACATTACACAGCCCTTTGCACCTCTGGACCCCTATACATTACACAGCACCTTGCACCTCTGGACTCCTTTACATTACACAGCACCTTGCACCTCTGGACCCCTTTACATTACACAGCACCCTACACCTCTGGACCCCTTTACATTACACAGTACCCTACACCTCTGGACCCTTTTACATTACACTGCACCCTGCACCTCTGGACCCCTATACATTACACTGCACCTCTGGACCCCTATACATTACACTGCACCTCTGGACCCCTATACATTACACTGCACCTCTGGACCCCTATACATTACACTGCACTCTGGACCCCTATACATTACACAGCACCCTGCACCCCTATACATTACACAGCACCTTGCACCTCTGGACCCCTATACATTACACAGCACCCTGCACCTCTGGACCCCTATACATTACACAGCACCTTGCACCTCTGGACCCCTATACATTACACAGCACCCTGCACCTCTGGACCCTTTTACGTTACACTGCACCTTGCACCTAAGGACCCCTTTACATTACACAGCACTCTGGACCCCTTTACATTACACAGCACTCTGGACCCCTTTACATTACACAGCACTCTGGACCCCTTTACATTACACAGCACTCTGGACCCCTTTACATTACACAGCACTCTGGACCCCTTTACATTACACAGCACTCTGGACCCCTTTACATTACACAGCACTCTGGACCCCTTTACATTACACAGCACTCTGGACCCCTTTACATTACACAGCACTCTGGACCCCTTTACATTACACAGCACTCTGGACCCCTTTACATTACATAGCACCTCTGGACCCCTTTACATTACACAGCCCCCCACGGTGCAGACCCCTACAGTAGTACAGACCCCCCCCCCCTACAGTAGTACAGACACCCCCCCTACAGTAGTACAGACACCCCCCCCTACAGTAGTACAGACACCCCCCCCTACAGTAGTACAGACACCCCCCCCCTACAGTAGTACAGACACCCCCCCCCTACAGTAGTACAGACACCCCCCCCCTACAGTAGTACAGACACCCCCCCCCCTACAGTAGTACAGACACCCCCCCCCCCTACAGTAGTACAGACACCCCCCCCCCCTACAGTAGTACAGACACCCCCCCCCCTACAGTAGTACAGACACCCCCCCCCTACAGTAGTACAGACACCCCCCCCCTACAGTAGTACAGACACCCCCCCCCTACAGTAGTACAGACACCCCCCCCCCTACAGTAGTACAGACACCCCCCCCCCTACAGTAGTACAGACACCCCCCCCCCTACAGTAGTACAGACACCCCCCCCCCTACAGTAGTACAGACACCCCCCCCTACAGTAGTACAGACACCCCCCCCCCTACAGTAGTACAGACACCCCCCCCCTACAGTAGTACAGACACCCCCCCCCCTACAGTAGTACAGACACCCCCCCCCCTACAGTAGTACAGACACCCCCCCCCTACAGTAGTACAGACACCCCCCCCTACAGTAGTACAGACACCCCCCCCTACAGTAGTACAGACACCCCCCCCCTACAGTAGTACAGACACCCCCCCCCTACAGTAGTACAGACACCCCCCCCCTACAGTAGTACAGACACCCCCCCCCTACAGTAGTACAGACACCCCCCCCCCTACAGTAGTACAGACACCCCCCCCCTACAGAAGTACAGACACCCCCCCCCCTACAGTAGTACAGACACCCCCCCCTACAGTAGTACAGACACCCCCCCCCTACAGTAGTACAGACACCCCCCCCCTACAGTAGTACAGACACCCCCCCCCTACAGTAGTACAGACACCCCCCCCCTACAGTAGTACAGACACCCCCCCCCTACAGTAGTACAGACACCCCCCCCCTACAGTAGTACAGACACCCCCCCCCTACAGTAGTACAGACACCCCCCCCCTACAGTAGTACAGACACCCCCCCCCCTACAGTAGTACAGACACCCCCCCCCACAGTAGTACAGACACCCCCCCCACAGTAGTACAGACACCCCCCCCCCTACAGTAGTAGACACCCCCCCCCTACAGTAGTACAGACACCCCCCCCTACAGTAGTACAGACACCCCCCCCCTACAGTAGTACAGACACCCCCCCCTACAGTAGTACAGACACCCCCCCCTACAGTAGTACAGACACCCCCCCCTACAGTAGTACAGACACCCCCCCCTACAGTAGTACAGACACCCCCCCCTACAGTAGTACAGACACCCCCCCCCTACAGTAGTACAGACACCCCCCCCTACAGTAGTACAGACACCCCCCCCTACAGTAGTACAGACACCCCCCCCTACAGTAGTACAGACACCCCCCCCTACAGTAGTACAGACACCCCCCCCCTACAGTAGTACAGACACCCCCCCCCTACAGTAGTACAGACACCCCCCCCCTACAGTAGTACAGACACCCCCCCCCTACAGTAGTACAGACACCCCCCCCTACAGTAGTACAGACACCCCCCCCTACAGTAGTACAGACACCCCCCCCTACAGTAGTACAGACACCCCCCCCTACAGTAGTACAGACACCCCCCCCTACAGTAGTACAGACACCCCCCCCTACAGTAGTACAGACACCCCCCCCTACAGTAGTACAGACACCCCCCCCTACAGTAGTACAGACACCCCCCCCTACAGTAGTACAGACACCCCCCCCTACAGTAGTACAGACACCCCCCCCTACAGTAGTACAGACACCCCCCCCTACAGTAGTACAGACACCCCCCCCTACAGTAGTACAGACACCCCCCCCTACAGTAGTACAGACACCCCCCCCTACAGTAGTACAGACACCCCCCCCTACAGTAGTACAGACACCCCCCCCTACAGTAGTACAGACACCCCCCCCTACAGTAGTACAGACACCCCCCCCTACAGTAGTACAGACACCCCCCCCTACAGTAGTACAGACACCCCCCCCTACAGTAGTACAGACACCCCCCCCTACAGTAGTACAGACACCCCCCCCTACAGTAGTACAGACACCCCCCCCTACAGTAGTACAGACACCCCCCCCCTACAGTAGTACAGACACCCCCCCCTACAGTAGTACAGACACCCCCCCCTACAGTAGTACAGACACCCCCCCCTACAGTAGTACAGACACCCCCCCCTACAGTAGTACAGACACCCCCCCCTACAGTAGTACAGACACCCCCCCCTACAGTAGTACAGACACCCCCCCCTACAGTAGTACAGACACCCCCCCCTACAGTAGTACAGACACCCCCCCCTACAGTAGTACAGACACCCCCCCCTACAGTAGTACAGACACCCCCCCCTACAGTAGTACAGACACCCCCCCCTACAGTAGTACAGACACCCCCCCCTACAGTAGTACAGACACCCCCCCCTACAGTAGTACAGACACCCCCCCCTACAGTAGTACAGACACCCCCCCCTACAGTAGTACAGACACCCCCCCCTACAGTAGTACAGACACCCCCCCCTACAGTAGTACAGACACCCCCCCCTACAGTAGTACAGACACCCCCCCCTACAGTAGTACAGACACCCCCCCCTACAGTAGTACAGACACCCCCCCCTACAGTAGTACAGACACCCCCCCCTACAGTAGTACAGACACCCCCCCCTACAGTAGTACAGACACCCCCCCCTACAGTAGTACAGACACCCCCCCCTACAGTAGTACAGACACCCCCCCCTACAGTAGTACAGACACCCCCCCCTACAGTAGTACAGACACCCCCCCCTACAGTAGTACAGACACCCCCCCCTACAGTAGTACAGACACCCCCCCCTACAGTAGTACAGACACCCCCCCCTACAGTAGTACAGACACCCCCCCCTACAGTAGTACAGACACCCCCCCCCTACAGTAGTACAGACACCCCCCCCTACAGTAGTACAGACACCCCCCCCTACAGTAGTACAGACACCCCCCCCTACAGTAGTACAGACACCCCCCCCTACAGTAGTACAGACACCCCCCCCTACAGTAGTACAGACACCCCCCCCTACAGTAGTACAGACACCCCCCCCTACAGTAGTACAGACACCCCCCCCTACAGTAGTACAGACACCCCCCCCTACAGTAGTACAGACACCCCCCCCTACAGTAGTACAGACACCCCCCCCTACAGTAGTACAGACACCCCCCCCTACAGTAGTACAGACACCCCCCCCTACAGTAGTACAGACACCCCCCCCTACAGTAGTACAGACACCCCCCCCTACAGTAGTACAGACACCCCCCCCTACAGTAGTACAGACACCCCCCCCTACAGTAGTACAGACACCCCCCCCTACAGTAGTACAGACACCCCCCCCTACAGTAGTACAGACACCCCCCCCTACAGTAGTACAGACACCCCCCCCTACAGTAGTACAGACACCCCCCCCTACAGTAGTACAGACACCCCCCCCTACAGTAG
The DNA here is from genome assembly GCA_029206835.1 of Rana muscosa. NCBI lineage: Eukaryota > Metazoa > Chordata > Amphibia > Anura > Ranidae > Rana > Rana muscosa. The sequence continues at coordinate 327,796,932 of CM055128.1, forward strand.
TACAGACACCCCCCCCTACAGTAGTACAGACACCCCCCCCTACAGTAGTACAGACACCCCCCCCTACAGTAGTACAGACACCCCCCCCTACAGTAGTACAGACACCCCCCCCTACAGTAGTACAGACACCCCCCCCTACAGTAGTACAGACACCCCCCCCTACAGTAGTACAGACACCCCCCCCTACAGTAGTACAGACACCCCCCCCTACAGTAGTACAGACACCCCCCCCCTACAGTAGTACAGACACCCCCCCCTACAGTAGTACAGACACCCCCCCCCTACAGTAGTACAGACACCCCCCCCCTACAGTAGTACAGACACCCCCCCCCTACAGTAGTACAGACACCCCCCCCCTACAGTAGTACAGACACCCCCCCCCTACAGTAGTACAGACACCCCCCCCCTACAGTAGTACAGACACCCCCCCCCTACAGTAGTACAGACACCCCCCCCCTACAGTAGTACAGACACCCCCCCCCTACAGTAGTACAGACACCCCCCCCCCTACAGTAGTACAGACACCCCCCCCCTACAGTAGTACAGACACCCCCCCCCTACAGTAGTACAGACACCCCCCCCCTACAGTAGTACAGACACCCCCCCCCTACAGTAGTACAGACACCCCCCCCCTACAGTAGTACAGACACCCCCCCCCTACAGTAGTACAGACACCCCCCCCCTACAGTAGTACAGACACCCCCCCCCTACAGTAGTACAGACACCCCCCCCCTACAGTAGTACAGACACCCCCCCCCCTACAGTAGTACAGACACCCCCCCCCTACAGTAGTACAGACACCCCCCCCCTACAGTAGTACAGACACCCCCCCCCTACAGTAGTACAGACACCCCCCCCCTACAGTAGTACAGACACCCCCCCCCTACAGTAGTACAGACACCCCCCCCCTACAGTAGTACAGACACCCCCCCCCTACAGTAGTACAGACACCCCCCCCCTACAGTAGTACAGACACCCCCCCCCTACAGTAGTACAGACACCCCCCCCCTACAGTAGTACAGACACCCCCCCCCTACAGTAGTACAGACACCCCCCCCCTACAGTAGTACAGACACCCCCCCCCTACAGTAGTACAGACACCCCCCCCCTACAGTAGTACAGACACCCCCCCCCTACAGTAGTACAGACACCCCCCCCCTACAGTAGTACAGACACCCCCCCTACAGTAGTACAGACACCCCCCCCTACAGTAGTACAGACACCCCCCCCTACAGTAGTACAGACACCCCCCCCTACAGTAGTACAGACACCCCCCCCTACAGTAGTACAGACACCCCCCCCTACAGTAGTACAGACACCCCATGTACTTCAGTCTGACGATGAGCGCGGGACATGCGCACACACACAGAACTGGTCAGGTGACGGACGGGTCCCCTCCCCCTGTGTAGGGAGGAGGAGGGGGAGGTGGCTTCACTCTGCTCGGGACTCAGCCGAGACTGAACAGAGCCGCGGCGCGTCAACGAGAGGGGGGGATCGCTGCGGGTGTCACTCGGCTCGCGACCCCCCCCTCTCTTCTTGCAAAGCCTCTACAGGCTATGTGTGTTCTTCCTGGCGGTCACCGCCGCGGTGCCGCGGCTTAAACCCGCCCGCCCCGCTGTCTTCATTTCAGCCGTGGGGGGGAGGCGCCGGCCTGACACCCCCCCCCCCCCCCCCAGTGTCTGTCACCCGTGGCGGCCCGCCCCCCACTTAGTACGCCTCTGTCTATAAGAGACCTATATAGGAAGCAAGGGCTGCAGTGATTAGTGTAATGATACATTGTGCACTGGTGATAAGAAATCTGGTGTTCTACTTTTTTTTTTTTATTCCTCCTTTTTTGTAGTTCAACCCAACCCATCTGTGCTGATTGGCAACCCTATCCGAGCGTACACCCCTCCAATGGGGCCACACACCAACATGGGGAAATCTCCCAGCCCTGTGCAGAGAATAGATCCTCACACCGGGACCAGTATCCTCTACGTCCCGGCTGTCTACGGGGGGAATATGGTGATGTCCGTTCCTTTACCTGTAAGTACCTTCTCCTCTGATTGGTGCCTTGCACAGTCCTGTCCAATCAACTCGTATCGGAGGTTAGAATATTGATTTCAGACGGTGTATTTCATTCTTACAAAGAGGGGATAGTCCATAAGTATTAGGATTTGTCTGTAGACGATTGATTCCCTTTGCCTTTTGAAGAGCAATGTCTTTTTGGAACACCTTTTGATAATATTTTTATGTTGCTACGGGGGGGGGGTTTTCAACAGAACAAGCTCTCCAGCATAATGTGTCCATTAAAGGGATGAGACCAACCATTTACCACTGACAGGGGTGCTGTCAGTAGTAAATTGGATTAGAGGTAGGGATTTTTCTTTGTACAGTGGCCTCGGCCCGGCAGTGTGGCTTCACCATAGATATGTACAACAATCTAGCAGGTAAGTGTGGTGGGAATATTTTGGACCTACCTTGGCTTTGTATTGATATAATGATTGCTCCAATGCTCCTGTATCTGAATGGTATTGCTGGTCTGACTTTTCTCCTCTTGTAACCAACAAACTTCCAATTTCAGGTCCCATGGCCGCCCAACTACCAGGGCCGCTTCTCGGTGGACCCGCGGCTTATGACCCACCCAGCTATGGCATACAACATGAACCTGCTTCAAGGCCATGGCCGGGGTTCCCCCATTCCCTTTGGTCTCGGCCATCACTCGCCCGTCAATGTCGGACAGCAGATGCCGCACACAGACAAAGATCAGCACGAGCTCAACCGCAATGGTATGTATTGTCCTTCTATTACCCCGGGAGCAAAGATCCCATCATTCTGTTCACTGCTGTCTACTCTATAGCAGAGACCTCCAAACTGGGGCCCTTTGCTTGCCTTTATCCAGCCCTGGAGGCACTTTTCCTGCCACTGATACCAGAAACTGTTTCCCCACAGACACTAACAAAGGGGCACTATTCCTCCCACTGACACCAATGATGGGGCACTATTCCACCCACTGACACCAATGATGGGGCACTATTCCTCCCACTGACACCAATGATGGGGCACTATTCCTCCCACTGACACCAATGATGGGGCACTATTCCTCCCACTGACACCAATGATGGGGCACTATTCCTCCCACTGACACCAATGATGGGGCACTATTCCTCCCACTGACACCAATGATGGGGCACTATTCCTCCCACTGACACCAATGATGGGGCACTATTCCTCCCACTGACACCAATGACGAGGCACTATTCCTCCCACTGACACCAATGACGAGGCACTATTCCTCCCACTGACACCAATGACGAGGCACTATTCCTCCCACTGACACCAATGACGAGGCACTATTCCTCCCACTGACACCAATGATGGGGCACTATTCCTCCCACTGACACCAATGACGAGGCACTATTCTTTCCACTGACACCAATGATGAGGCACTATTTCTCCCACTTACATTGACAATGGGGCACCATTTCTCCCACTGACGCCTGCGATGAGGCACCGTTCTTCCCACGAATGTCCATTCTGAGGCACTATTCCTTACCCTGATACCAACAATGGGGCACTATTCCTAATCACCCAGAGGGGAGTATTTTTTTCAGCAGAAGGGCAGTTAGTCTATAATTTTGGGGGACACTGCTCTGCTGTTGGAGGATTCTGCACAGTGCCAGTTGTATCCGTAAGACATAAAGGCGTCTCCTCTGTAGTGTGTGGCAGGGTAGGGGGGTGTTCACCACCTTTTAGACTGTTGAGTGGAAAATCACTTTGTATGTTGAATTGCTGAGCTTTTCTACTACTTACCTTCTCCGTGTTTCTTCAGGTAAAAATGAGAACAGCCCGTCATCTGAAATGAATAAGCTGCGAACTCCAGAGAAGAAGCCTTTGGAATGTAAAGGGGTAATGGAACATTTCTCTATTTTACTGTTGTATCCGTAGCAAAATAAAAATTGGGCCCCCTCAGCGTTATGCTCTAGTATGTGCTAGTATGGGAGACTTGCCTGCACAAGGCTCCCCGACGCCTCCATCTTCACCCAGTCTTCCCTCTGGGTTTGCGGGCTCCGGCTTTATGAATGGTCGGGGCCGCGATGATGTCACTCCCACGCATGCATGCGGGAGCCCCGGCACGGAACTTTGAAGGTACAACGCGGGTATGCCTTCCCTTCAGAGCGCATGTGCCGGTGATGTCATTGGCTGAGTCCCATGTGCCTATTATAGGCTTACCTGTTGGAACAAGTTAAAAAGTGGATGTCAGGAAGAGCATGCCAGAAGACAACATGGCCACTCTGAATGTATTTCTGTGCCTCTTCACAGGCTAATTCTTGCTTCCTCTTGTAGACCTAAAAATTTGGCCATTACCTACGTACACGTGAGCACACCCACGCACGAACAAGTGTGCGTCGGCATGCTCACGGGCACTTTTGACAGATGTTGGCGCCAAATGGGCAGTGCTCAGGATCCATGCCGCTAGACGTTTATGGGTAGTATATGTACAGGAGTATTTGATTCTGGTCTGTGAGGTTGTGTAGAACATTACCCTACCATGGAGTCCAACACAGATATCCCACAATGCAATGCTCTCGCCTGTGCCAGCTTTTATAATATGGGGTACGGTATGACCCTGAAAGGGGCCAGAATAGGGGGTGGCTGCGCCGGGCGTGTTTTTATTTATTTTTTCCGTGCTATGCATGAATCTATCCATTGTATATAGGGGGGTGGCGTGGAGAAAAGGGGGCGGAGCCCGGGTGCCCCTAATGGATGGGCCGCCACTGACGGGGTAACTGTTAGCACATGGAAGCTTGTGCTGTCAGTTGCATCCAATCGGCTTCTCCATTTTCTGATCCGTACAGGAAGACTGAAGGGAGAAGCTGATTGGTGTAATTTACTATTTCTGGATTTCATCATACAGGGTTGTCTTCAATGATAATTTGTCAGTGGTGTTGAACCTCAACACGTTTCAACTCAAAGCCTTTCGGCTTCACAGCCGGTGCCATACTGCGCATGCACAAAGTGCACTACGCTTTGTGAATGGCCCATCGGCGGTGGAAGGAGGAGGTCGGCTGAGCTTCCGGGGAACCTCGCCGCAGCCATGTCTTCCAGAAGTAGGGGAAGGGTACCCGTCGTCACCCCCCCCCCCCCCCCCCAGATAAGCTGAGCTACCACTTTTGGGTGGAACTCCGCTTTATTATCTTCCCTGTGTGTGTTGTGGCTGGGTTTAGCATCTCTTGCATTATACCAAAATCCACCTGGAGCTTCTGTGGTCACGCACTCATTCTTTTCATGCAACATTAGTGTTTGTTTACCTCCTGATGAGGAGTTGAAACGTGTTGAGGTTCAGTACCATTGACCAATTATCCTTGAAGGCAACCCTGTATAATGGAATCCAGATATGAGATGTATCTTTGATTATTGATTAAATTTTTTTTTTATATTGGAGTTGATGGCTTTAATCCTGTATTGAATAAATATTTTTTTTATGGCTCTGGGTGTCTATACAAAGTCCCATTCCATGTTCTTGTACTCAATGTTGCACTAGGGATGTGGCACCCAGACATATAATTTGGTCAGGTGAGAACAAGCGTATTTTTATTTTGTATAGTAAACACCCCATATAAATATAATAAACACCACATACAGTGGCAGGAAAAAATATGTGAATCCCTTAGAATTAACTATTAAATTTCCAACAAAACAGTGCTGCCCTAAATCCTAAAAAGAAATGCTTACAGTACTAAGGGAAATGTTCCATAAAAAAGGAGAGGCTGATGGCTGCCGTTCACTCCAAGTCCGAGATATGATGTCACCTGGTAGGCCTCCCCTGCGCGTTTCGTCATCAATTTGTGACTTCTTGGGAGCCTAGCTCTGATGAACTTAACTCTGATGGATGAATAAGAGGTTTTTAAATGATGGGGATCTCGTTGTTGCACATCAGAGTAGATTCTGTCCGGGCAGCATTTCATTATGTTTTATTTCTATTTTAGGGTGACTTGGACCCAAACGCACAATCCAGGAGCCCCGAGTCTCGAGCCAATCTTGGTTTCCCCAATCCTAAATTTCATCGTAAAGATAACCCCAACCAGAGGCCAGTCAACATTCACCTGACGCCTCCTCACCCACAGTACCCCATGCCCAATCGCCCCTTCCAGCATATGTCTGCGATGCCAAGGCAGCAGTTCCCTCTACAGCAGCAGCAGCAGCAGAATCTCCTCCCGCAGCAGCAGAACCATCTATCGGAGCTACAGAACCAAATCCCTCCCCCTCCTTCCCCGCAGGCCCCCGTCCTCCCCCAACACAACCATTTAATCCAGCAGCCTCCACAGCAGAACCCTCAGCTCTCTCCAGCCTTCCAACCTGGCCAGTCCTTCTTCAACACCGCCATGCCGCACCGGCCACCATCGCCCACTATGGACGGTATGGTCCCTGAACAGCCACCTCCTTCCATGCTGCAGGACGTCAATAACCCTCTTCGTTCCATGACCCAAAACAACCCCATGATGTCCTCCCACATAAACAGCTACATGGAGGAAGCACATCCACCTATGGCAGCTGGTGAAGCATTAGGTGAGCGCCATACTATTTTTTTTTCTGACTTGTGGTGTGATGTTTTTAGCCGAGCCAACAAGGAAATGATTACACATGTATAGGCTCTAGGTCAGTGATGGTGGACCTTGGCACCCCAGATGTTTTGGAACTACATTTCCCATGATGCTCATGCACTCTGCAGTGTAGTTGAGCATCATGGGAAATGTAGTTCCAAAACATCTGGGTTGCCAAGGTTCGCCATAACTATTATAGGTTCTGTTTATCATTTTGCCATTCCATCATACAAACAAGACGTGGTTCTAATTTCCTCCCCCTGTGCGTTTTCCAGATCGTATACACAGCAATGTGGCCCTGGAGACCCTGAGGCAGCAACAGTCACGGATCCAGCAGTGGAACGAACACAATGCCTTTCTGAGCCAAGCCAACCTGCCATTCCCTCACCACCCCCACCACATGCAGGCCATGGGCCTGGCCCATCAGCAGCTAGTCCGACCCAACTGGAAGATACCCGGCGGGGGAGAGGAGGAGGCAGAGATCACCTACTCCAGGTAAAAAAAATTAAAAAAAAAGGGCCACGACTACCCCAAATACCACAAATTTTATTATTAGGCAGATTCCCGTTCTGTGTGGTTTCCAGATGATCGGCGTGTGCCGGAGGACATCCAGTGCACGGCACCCACAGATCGGCTTCTGCTGTGATTAATCACGGCAAAAGCGGCACGCCCCCTGCTGGCGGAAGTTCAGTATTACGTATATGTACATAAAACTGCTACAGGGCGGTCGGCCAGGCGGTTAAAGAATACGGCAAATCACTGCCCGTCCAGGAACTTGAGTTTGCCGTACGCTGAGCTATTGGGTAGAAAAGGTTACAGGTCTCTTGTACCCATCAATTACAGCAGTTTTGTCCATCCCTCATACTGGGTACAGAAGAAAGAATATTTGTAATAGGTTAGCCGTGTATCTAGTGCTGTGTGAAGTGTTCTAATCACCCTCATTATCTGTTGCTGTTTTTTCAGGTTTCAGGAGTTTCTGCGGGAGTTGTCACAGCAGGACCAAGGCGATAGCAGAGACCTCCCGGAGATGCCCCCTCCACAGTCTAGACTGTTACAGTACCGACAGGTCCAGCCACGGAGCCCACCATCACTCGCCTCCCCTTCCTCTAACCACAGCGGTCATTTTCCCACCTTCACCGACAACACGCGAGACATGGACATGACCAACAACCCCGCCTTCCCCCAACACATGGCCAACGTCTACAACAGCCCCTACACCCTTCCTTCCGATCACATGACCCCCCCACCACCTATGAAATACCTGCAGCACGACGGCTCCTGGGCCTACGCCAACCTACAGCAAAACCCCCTCATGGGACAGGGTTTTCATTACGGCCTTCCCCCCTTACAGCATAGACCACCACAGAACCCCTTCATCCATGTTCCCAACCATCAGCCGCCAGCTGGACCGGAAGCATTTCAGCCCCCTGCCCCCCGCGCGGTGTCCAACACGTCACTTCACAATCTAGAAGAGGTAACTGGGACCTTCTTTTACAGTTCATTTATTGCTGGTGACAGTGATTTCAGTTCTCTAGGTTATTATTTCTGCTATTACAATGTAAAAACGGATAGCTTGGAAAGTAGGTTGAGTGACCCGAAAGTATCTGGCACCTCATCCCTATTAAATTGGTAATGGCAACAGCAGGGTGATTGGGGTTATGACGGTGCCCAATACAAAGAAAAATATGTAAATTTTATCAAATATAAATTTTATTACATAAAACATCAACCCATATTAGGGTTCATTAAAACTATTAGAACATATTACAAAATATTTTGCTGGTCAATAGTATGCGTATACGTGAAGTGGTCAATACTAGATGTCGTATCCCTACATGTTTCGCCAACAATGGCTTCTTCAGGGGATATGGTGGTCCGTATAAATCCCCTGAAGAAGCCATTGTTGGCAAAACATGTAGGGATACGACATCTAGTATTGACTACTTCATGTACAGGGGAGCCCCGACTTACGAACCGGGCGCTGCGGGGACCCTCTGCCGTTCTGCGTGGTCCATCTGCTGTTCTGCGCATGCGCGGCCAGACGGAGCCTCGTAAAATGTCGGAAATGTCCGTAATTGGCCACACATGCGCAGAACGACAATTGTCAGTAATTGTCGTTCTGCGTATGCGCGGCCGACTTACAAACATTTCCAAATTACAAACAGGAGGAAAGTCCCGAACGGGTTCATAACCCGGGGACCCCCTGTATACAGATACTATAGACCAGCAAAATAATTTGTAATATGCTCTGCTAATAATTTTAATGAACCCTATATGCAATAAATTTTATAATTATATAATATTTACGCAATTACATAAAACATCAACACATATAGGGTTCATTAAAATTATTAGCAGAGCATATTACAAATTATTTTGCTGGTCAATAGCATCTGTGAACATGAAGTGGTCAGTACTAGATGTCGTATCCCTACATGTTTCACCAACAATGGCTTCTTCAGGGGATTTATACGGACCACCATATCCCCTGAAGAAGCCATTGTTGGCGAAACATGTAGGGATACGACATCTAGTATTGACCACTTCATGTATACGGATACTATAGACCAACAAAATATTTTGTAATATGCTCTGCTAATAATTTTAATGAACCCTATATGTGTTGATGTTTTATGTAATTGCGTAAATGTTTTAAAATAGAAATTTAATTACATAAAACACCAATGCATATAGGGTTCATTAAAATTATAAGCAGAGCATATTACAAATTATTTTGCTGGTCAATAGTATCCCTGTACATGAAGTGGTCAATACTAGATGTCGTATCCCTACATGTTTTGCCAACAATGGCTTCTTCAGGGGATAATGGTGGTCTGTATATATCCCCTGAAGAAGCCATTGTTGGTGAAACATGTAGGCATAGGACATCTAGTATTGACCACTTCATGTACACGGATACTATTGACCAGCAAAATAATTTGCAATATGCTCTGCTAATAATTTTATTGAACCCTATATGTGTTGATGTTTTATGTAATGACGCTTCTATTTTATAATATTTACGTATTTTTCTTTGTTTTGGGCACCATCATAACCCCAATCACCCTGTTGTTGCTATTAACAGTCTACAAACGGGAACAGGTCTTGTGTAGGATTTTGGAAACTTGAATGTGAAATGGATGTTTAACTGGAAAGGAAACTACAGAGATCCGTTTTGGGTGGAACAACCTTTTAATTTTTACAAGGATCTAGGCCTCGTGTACACATGCGCACTTAAGCATACACCTGTGTGAGGGTTGTGTTTGCCCATATGGAGATGCACAGGTGTTTCATGCATCCCCATGCAGGCAGTCCCTTTCATGTCGATTGGGACGCAGCTACTGGTCCCAATTTGACATTTGTGTGGGTGATCGTGCGCGTCCCAGAATGCAGACAGTGTGAATTCGGGGACAGGTGTCAAATTGGGAGCAGCGGCTGTGCGTCCGCTTTTTCCAATTGACATGAATAGGGATTGGTTCAGGCGTGTTCGGATTCTAGTCCCAACCCACCTGAGCAGTCCCGCCAGGAAGCCATCCTTGCACAGCGCCAATCATAGGCAGTGAGGCATTTTCCGGCCCGCGGCTGCTCATTCACACGCCCTGGCCTAGGCTGCTCATTCACACGCCCTGGCCGCTCGTGATTGGCGGTGTGCAGTGATGGCTTCCTGGCAGAATTGCTTAGGTGGGTTGGGACTAGGATCCGAACACACCTTAGCCCATCCCTATCAACTTCCTGCGTACAAATAAGACGCTCAGACTTCAAGTTTCTCGTTCATTCGCTTCTCCGAATCAATGCGGTTGCCACACTTTGCTGTCCTCTTAGGACTGGGGATGCCCCAATCACGTAGCAGTAGAAAAGCAAGGAAGAGAGCGCAGCAGCCTACACAGGGCGCATTACCTTTGTAAACATTTTATCGATAAAAAGCAAAATTGATGTATACTCACCAACAACTGAGTGTCACAAGCTCAGCACAGACCATCATCAAAGATTATGTCGCCAGATCGAGTGCACATGCTCTTTGTCTCAGGAAGATGGCGTCTGGGTCCAACAGGCTTACTGGTTTCTAGGGGGTTCCTCTCTTCCGCAGAGCCCTAAGGTTAGGGTTAGGGCTCTAAGAAAGAGGGGAACACCCTTGAAACCTGTTGGAATCGGAAGCCATCTTCCTGAAACAAGGAATGTGTGCTCAATCGGGCAACAGCACACACGCTCCTTGTCTCAGGGAGATGGCATCTGGATCTAACGTGCTCGTGCATTTTGGAGGGGTGGGTGGATCCCTTCTTTCTCAAAGCCGTGAAGGCAATCTGGTTAGTGCTCTGAGAAAGAGGGGAAACTCCTCGACACCTGTAAGCCTGTTGGATCCAGAAGCCATCTTCCTGAGACGGGTGTGTGCAGTCGATCTGGCAACGTAGTCTTTGGTTGTCTGTGGTGATCTTGCGACAATCGGTTGTATGCTTCGATACGCCTGTGTGAACGAGGCCTTGGGGGGTGCTGCTGCATGGAGGTGGTGTGTGTGCAGTTCAGTTTATATCTTTGTTATGTTATGTGGGTTAATTTACAGCAATGATAGAATTTTCATTTAAAGTTGAAACTTGGTTATGGTTGTAAAGAATAAGGGGGTTGAACCCCCCGGCTTGTTTTTTATTGCGGTCTATAACCCTGCTGGGGGATTCACCCCATCTGTATTTGTCACTGGGACTTAACCACTCAACCTTCAGGCATTTTTCTGACACTTTTGTTAAAAAAAAAAATAAAGTCACAATTTATTGCTAGAAAAATGACTTAAAACTCCCAAACAGTATCTATATTTTTTTAAAAGCAAAAGCCCTAGAGAATAAAATGGTGGGTTTTGCATTTTTTTTATGTCACACGTTATTTGCGGAGCGGTTTTCAAACGCAATTTCTTTTTGGGGGGGGGGGGGGAATATTTTTTGCATTAAATGCAAAAAAACATATAACCCAATTTTTTTGGTAAAATAGAAAAGATGATGTTGCACCGAATAAATAGATACCTAACATGTCACGCTTTAAAATTGCGCACACTCGTGAAATGCTGACAAACTACGATGCTTAAAAATCTCCATAGGCTACGCTTTATTTTTATTTACAGGTTACTGTTTTACCGTTACAGAGGAGATCTAGCGCTAGAATTATTTCTCTCGCTCTAAGGTACGATGCCTCACGTGTGTGGTGCGAAAACCGTTTACATATGTACGCGCGGCCTACGTATGCGTTCACTTCTGTGTGCGAGCTCGGAGGGATGGGGCACTTTGCTTTTTCTTTTTTTCTTTTTTTTTTACACTGTCCCTTTTTTCTTTTTTTTTTACACTGTCCCTTTTTTCTTTTTTTTAAATCACTTTTATTCCTTTTACAAGGAATGTAATCATCCCCTGTAATAGAAATAAGGATGACAGGTCCTCTTTATGCAGAGATCTGGGGGTAAAAAAAAAAGCACATGTGTGGTACGAACACTGTTTATGTATGCTTTCGCAACCTACGTATGCGTTCACCTCCTTCGTGCGAGCATGGAGGGATGGGGGGCGCTTTAGTTTCTTTTTTTTATTATTATTTTTACACTGTCCCTTTTTTCAATGAAATTTTTTTTTCTTACTTTTATTCCTCTTACAAGGAGTGTAAACATTCCCCTATAATAGAAATAAGGATGACAGGTCCTCTTTTTGAAAAGATCCGAAGGTCAAATAGACCTCAAATCTCTTCTTTACCTTTTTAAAAGCAAAAGATTAAATAAAAAATTTTGTTGGGATCTTTTGTTCAAAAATAAAAGAAAATGTTATATATATTTAAAGTGATACTAAAGCTTAGTTTTTTATTTTTAATAACCATTTTTTTAAATAATTATATATATATATATATATATATATATATAAATTTAAAGTAATTGTAAGGCTTATTTATTTATTTTTTATTTTTAACCACTTCAATATTGGGCATTTTCACCCCCTTCCTGCCCAGGCCAATTTTTAGCTTTCAGCACTGTCACGCTTTGAATGACAATTGCGCGGTCGTGCGACGTGGCTCCCAAACAAAATTGACGTCCCTTTTTTTTTTTCCCCCCACAAATAGAGCTTTCTTTTGGTGGTATTTGATCATCTCTGCGGTTTTTATTTTTTTGCGCTATAAACAAAAATAAGGAGCGACAATTTTGAAAAAAAAAACGATTTTTTACTGTTTGCTATAATAAATATCCCAAATTAAAAAAATATATATTTTTTTTTTCTCAGTTTAGGCCGATACGTATTCTACATATTTTTGGTAAATAAAAATCGCAATAAGCGTTTATTGATTGGTTTGCGCAAAAGTTATAGCGCCTACAAAATAGGGGATAGATTTATGACATTTATTTTTATTTATTTTTTTACTAGTAATGGCGGCGATCTGCGATTTTTGTCAGGACTGCGATATTGCGGCGGACACTATTGACACTATTTTGGGACCATTCACATTTATACAGCGATCCGTGCTATAAAAATGCATTGATTACTGTATAAATGTGACTGGCAGGGAAGGGGTTAACACTAGGGGGGGCGGGGAAGGGGTATAGTGTGTCCTAGGGAGTGATTCTAACTGTTAGGGGGCGTGGCTACGAGTGACACGTCACTGATCACTTCTCCCGATGAGAGGGAACATACGATCAGTGTCATGTCACTAGGCAGAACGGGGAGATGCTTGTTTACACCTGCAGCTCGAGGGGGTGATCAAGGGGTTAATGTGTTCCCTAGGGAGTGATTCTTACTGTGGGGGGGAGGGGACTGATTGGGGGAGGTGACCGATCGGTGTCCCCATGTACAAGGGACACACCATTGGTCTCCTCTTCCTGACAGGACGTGGATCTCTGTTTACACACAGAGACCCACGTCCCTGACTCTGAGACGAGCAATCGCAGGTGCCCGGCGGACATCTTGGCCGACGGGCACGCTCATCTGGTCCCCAGTGATGCGGCGAGCGTGCACGCTCCAAACCGCGGGAATCCCAGGACGTCGTATGACGGCCATCCGAAGGGACGAAGGGTTCCTGCGGCCATCATATATGACTATAGGCCGGGCGGGAAGCAGTTAAATAACAAACATGTTATACTTACGTCCACTGTGCAGTTAGGTGGCCCCGATCCTCCTGTTCTGGGGGTCCCCCGGCGGCGCTGGTATCTCTTCCCCCGCATCGTATAACCCCCTAGGAGAAGCACTCTCCCGGGGGAGTTACCTTGTGGGCGTGCTCCAGAGTCCAGCATTTGCGTCCATAGATGCCAAATGTAGGACTCGGCCCCGGCGCCTGCGTCATTGGGTTTGATTGATGCCAACGGGAGCCAATGGCTGCGCTGCCTATCAATCTATCCAATCAGAAGCCGAGAACCCCGGGCAGAGGGACAGCACGTCTCCGGTGGGGGAATACAGGACTCGGGTGATTAAAACGGGGGCTTGGGGGGGGGGGTCACAGCCAAATTTTTTTCACATTTAATGCATAGGATGCATTAAGGTGAAAAAACAGGAGGTTTTACAACCCCTTTAATCCCACCCTGAACTGGAAGTGATGTCATGACGTCGCTCCAGTCCTCCAAGGCCATAAAGGTGATCTAGTCTTCTATCGCCTCTGTGACCAGCTGGCCACATCGTCTGATCGTTTCTCGGAAGAGCCGGTAAAACGGTAAGCCCAAGAAATACCGGTGGGGGGGGATCCTGTCCCCTCCCCTCCTGCCACTTCTAAAGGCCTTCATGGGGCTCATGAGAAAGCCGGCTGAAGAAAAAATACTTGGGTTCTGGCTGAGAGCTTTGTCCATAACCCCGGCAATCCACAACGGATTTTGCGGTTGGCAAGTGGGTAAGCTGACCTCTGAAGATGTCCTCGTGACTAAGAAATTTCCTCTTCCTGATTTTTGGACAGAAAGTGGAGAAAAATCTCCCCAACGGAACACTGCCTGGGGGGGGGGGTGGTTCTAACCCTTCCCTACTGCAAAATCGAAAATGAGAAGATTGCAGCAAAGGAAGAATGAGACTTACTCTTTCGTCCATGGACCGACACAGCTTCTCTATTGACAAAGTGGGTATTATCCGTTAATTAGGAGTGACTAGGCAGAAAAACTTGTAAAATGTGTTGCATCACACCTTCTACAGTCCCGCCCAGGGGGCGGACCCTCTGGGTATACCCTCTCAGTCTGCATCTTCGCAGATCAGTTTTTTTCTGTCTAGCAAGGAGTAGGACATGGCTCCCTTCGGGCCCATTGGTCCGGGGGAAAAAAGATATATATATTTTTATTTTTTTTGCTACATTTGTTGTTTCCTGCGATCTTCGATCAACTGCCGACTGGGTGACAGGCTGGATCCTCGATCCTTGTAGTCTCCCCAGTTTCGGCCATCGAGCGTGTGCCGACCCTAGCTACGCGCTGGGTTTTCCACGACATGCCCGTCGCTCCACGGGTGGCCGGTGAGCTTAGGCTCCAGGGCCTGCATCGGACCGCTCAGCTTCGGCTGACCTTACGGCCGAGTCGCAGCAGCCTGGCCGGTGAGCTTACGCTCCAAGGCTTGCATCGGACCGCTCAGCTTCGGCTGACCTTACGGCCGAGTCGCAGCAGCCTGTCCGGTGAGCGTCATGCTCCAGGGCATACATATGATCGTCCCTTCTGGGTCCAATCACAGCATGCCTGGCCAACAGTCACCTTCCGTGCGCGGACGATGATCTGTTTGGAATGTCTTCCAGCAGAATACATGCAGTATAGGTAAGTAAAACTCCCCTGCCTCGGCTGGGTGATTTAGCTGGACATTCCTGGAGAGATCAAGTAAGTGGTTGTGGCCCCTTTCTTCCCTCTCTCCCTGCCTTTCCCTCCTCCCTGGGCTTCTAGCTAAAGGTTGCTGGGTGCTGGGGGTCACCTAGGGGGTCCCACTGGAGCGGGGCTGGCTGTAACTAACATTTAAAAGAAATGTCATTTTTTCTTACCTGTGTTTGTGTCCTTCCTCCTCCATGCTGTCGGCGGCCATTTTGAGGTGGTCCATGCCAAGTTTGGCCTCTTGTGACTGCCCGGCGGCCATCTTCCTGTGGTTCGGCCACACCCACTGGCCCCTATCAGCTGATTGGCGGCCATGTTTGTCCACCCTGTATGCAGATATTGCCGTTCGGCGGCCATCTTTTTGTGGGCTATGGCTGCTTGACCTCTATCTTCTGTCGGCGGCCATTTTCTTAGAGCCCACATTATCTTCCATACAGACATTTTTGGCAACCATTTTTCGAGAGCCTCCGGCCTCTAGGGTGCATTACACTGGCGCGAAAATTCACACAGGAAGTGCTGATAAAAGAAGCAGACTGACACAGCAGCAGCGGGACAGCATCACAGGAGCAGCATAGCAGTACCTATCCAGGGTGGTGAGTCCTCTGGGTGACCCGGCCTCTCTGCAGCACAGGAGGGTGGCCTATTGATATCTTGCCTGGAGCCCTGTGAGTGTCAGCGTGTGGTCAGCATGGCATCTGAGCCAGATGTCTTCTCCCCTGAAACACCAGATTTAGCAGCTGGTGCCCCTGAGGTGTCTATGAACGCTATGACTGCAATCCTAGAGGCGTTTGCTGCCAGGGTGGAAGCAGCACACGGGAATACAGGGGGTAGTAAACGCCCCATCCCCTGCAAGCTTCTGGGGATAATTCTGGTGCAGAACCAGGTCCAGCTACGGCTCGGGGCCCAGATTCTGACGCATCAGAGACTGCAGACCGTGACCGGACAGTGAAAATGACTCAAAGTCCAGGTCAGTACGCGAGACGGCTTTGGTATCTGACCTTATTACTGCAGTGCGGGATATGCTAAAATTGGAAAATACTGCAGAAGCAGCAGAGACTCCGGTCCACTTGGGTTTCATAGACCTGCCCGCACTGCTAAGGTGTTCCCTTGTGTGTCTTTTGATAAACTCTTATACAAGGAATGGGAGAACCCACTGAGGGTCTTTACAGCCCCAAAGAGGTTTGTGGTACGGTACCCCTTTTGAGGAGAGTTTTCTGAAGAAATGGACCTCTCCCCCCTATAGTGGACCCTCCAGTGTCCAGACTTAATAGAGCCACCACAATTCCTGTAGAAGGGGCTCCTGTTTAAAAGGACCCTGTGGATAAGAAGGCTGAAGCACTCGCTTGCTACCTATACTCAGTGGTAGGCTCGGCAGTACGCCCGGCATTGGCGGGGGCCCTAGTGTCTCACACACTTACTGAATGGGCAAGATTGCTACTCCAGGGGTTAAGGAGCGAGATGCTCCTCCTGATGAGATAACATTGGCCGACCTGTTGGTCCAGGGCCTTAGGTTTGTCTGCGAGTCAGACATGAATACTATTCCCCTGCTGTCTAAAACTTCGGTTTATGCAGTAGCAATACGCCGCCTGATCTGGCTAAAAGGCTGGTCTGCGGACCAGACTTCCAAGAAAGCCCTGTTGGATCTGCCTTTTAAGGGCGACAGACTTTTTGGGGCTTCTCTGGATGACATCATCAAGGATGCCACAGGAAGTAAAAGCACTTTGCTTCCCCAAATTAGCAAGGGTAAGGGGCCACGCCAAGGGCAAGGGCCCTCCTTTACTGCACACAAGTGTTTTTTTTGTCCCCCTAGGGCGACAGGGAAAAGACCCCAGGCCGATAAAGCGCCTGCCCAAGGACAAAAGCGTCCCTGGTCCCGCATACCCAATAAGCCTGCGGACAAATTTGCGTCCGCATGAAGGTCCACCCCCACCCAGCTCTCGGGTGGGGAGACGTCTTCGCAAATTCGCGACTCAGTGGACAGCACTAATCTCCGACAGGTGGGTTTGCGAAGTAATCTCCTCAGGCTACAAGATAGTTTCTCTCTTGTCCACCGGACAGATTCAACACCTCCAATCTCCAGCTACTACCGACCCGTCGGGAGGCCCTGTATGGGGCGGTCCAGGGTCTACTGGAACGCGGGGTAGTTATTCCAGTTCCAGAACGGGGTTTTTACTCAAATCTGTTCATTGTGCCGAAGAAGGAGGGGGTTCGTCCAAGCTTGGATCTCAGAGCCCTCAATTGCTTTGTGAAGGTACAAAGTTTTCGGATGGAGTCGGTTCGATCTGTAGTCACGGCTCTCCATCTGGGGGACTTTCTGGCCTTCTTGGACATCAAGGACGCATACCTGCATGTCCCCATATACTCCAGACACCAGAGGTTTCTGCGATTTGCTATCGGGAAGGACCACTACCAGTTTGTGGCCCTCCCGTTGGGCCTTGCCTCAGCACCCAGGACGTTCACCAAGGTGCTCGCTCCGATTCTGGCACTTCTAAGACAGCGGGGTATCGCTATCACAGGCTACTTATACGACCTTCTGCTGAAGGCCCCTTCAAGCTCAGAATTAGAGGTAAGCGTGTCCATTACCTGTCAGACTCTTCGAGACTGTGGTTGGATACTAAACACGCAAAAGTCAGTATTGGTGCCCACTCAACGCCTAGGGTACCTGGGGTTGATTCTGGATTCTTCAGAGGCAAAGGTATTCCTCCCTGTGGAGAAGTTGCAGACCCTCCGGGCTGCAGTACGGCAGCTGACTTCCAGGAATTGGTTGTCACTCCGTTTTTTGCATGCGAGTGTTGGGCCTCAGGGTAGCCTCCTTCGAGGCGGTTCCATATGCTCAATACCACACTCGAGTGTTACAGAAGGAAGTTCTGTCCAGATGGAACAGATGTCCATCATCTCTGGATTATCAAATCCGAGTGAGCCACATAGTCAGGAGATCCCTGGTATGGTGGCTGACAGCTCCGGCTCTAATGGCCGGGAAGTCATTTCTTCCGGTTTACTGGATAGTGATCACGACGGACGCCAGCCTTACAGGTTGGGGGGGAGTCTGGGGTGTTCAGTCGGTGCAAGGTCGCTGGACCCCAGAGGAAGCCCTCCTGCCGATCAATGTCCTGGAGATCCGGGCGATCAAGCTGTGCCTCTTCAAATGGTCTCAGAGACTGCAAGGGCGTCCAGTCAGGATCCAGTCAGACAACGCCACAGCAGTGGCATATGTCAATCATCAAGGAGGAACAAGAAGCTCAGCTGCAGCATCGGAGATCGCTTGCATCCTGAAGTGGGCAGAGAGGAGCGTACCGGCACTGTCGGCCGTGTACATTCCGGGTGTGGAAAACTGGCAGACGGACTACCTGAGCCGCCAGATGCTGGACCAGGGAGAAGGGTCCTTACACCCGGAGGTGTCCAACTCCTCTGCCAAAGATGGGGCACACCAGACGTAGATCTTCTGGCTTCCCGACTCAATCGGAAGGTATTGAGATTTGTGGCCCGGTCAAGAGACCCATGGGCAGACGCAACGGACGCGTTGGTAGCATCGTGGGGTCAGTATCGGCTAATCTATG
Source organism: Rana muscosa (assembly GCA_029206835.1). Classification (NCBI taxonomy): domain Eukaryota; kingdom Metazoa; phylum Chordata; class Amphibia; order Anura; family Ranidae; genus Rana; species Rana muscosa. The sequence goes on from CM055128.1 coordinate 327,815,846, forward strand.
CCTTCCCTCCCTTAAGGCTTCTTCCTCTTCTGCTCCGCAGAGTGGAGGCAGAGGGAATTCCAATGATCCTAATCGCTCCAGATTGGCCTCAGCGTCCTTGGTACGCCGATCTAGTACGTCTGGTAGCAGACGTCCCCTGGCGCCTACCACTACGGAAGGACCTGCTATCGCAAGGTCCCATATTCCATCCTGCTTTACAGTCATTGGCTTTAACGGCATGGCTGTTGAGAACCAGGTACTGAGAGACCGGGGCCTGTCAGACTCGGTAATCTCTACTATGAGAAGTGCTCGGAAACCGTCCTCTAGGAAGGTCTATCACCGCACTTGGAGGGCCTACATCTCCATGTGTGAGGAAATGAAATGGCATCCGCGTACCTATTTGGTTTCCAGAATCCTGCTGTTTTTACAGCATGAGGTGGACCAAGGGCTTGCCCTAAGTACGATTTAAGGGACAGATATCTGCCCTGGCTGTCTTTTTTCAGTGACCCCTGGCGACTCACTCTCTCGTGAGTACATTTGTGCAGGGGGTCTGACATGTGGCCCCTCCGGTCCGTCCCCCGTTACCTCCGTGGGACTTGAACCTGGTCCTCTCGGTGCTTCAGAAGGCACCGTTTGAGAATATTAGAGATATTCCCCTGTTGACACTTTCTCAGAAAGTGGTCTTTTTGGTGGCTGTTACGTCAGTTAGACGAGTCTCTGAGCTGGCAGCCTTGTCCTGCAAGGCTCCCTATTTGATTTTCCACAAGGATAAGGTGGTGCTGCGGCCGCAGCCTTCCTTTCTTCCGAAAGTCGTTTCGGCTTTTCATCTCAACGAAGACATTGTACTTCCATCCTTGTGTCCTCAGCCGTCGAATCCTAAGGAGTCGGCGTTGCATTCCTTGGACGTTGTCCGAGCTTTGAGAGTATACATATCTGCTACTTCCCTGTTCCGGAAGTCAGACTCACTGTTTGTTTCGGTGGCTGGTCCCAAGAAGGGCCAAGCAGTCTCATCGGCCACCATCTCTAGGTGGATCCGACAGATAGTAATCCAGGCTTACGCCTTAAAGGGTCAGGCGCCCCCCTTTCCTGTCACGGCACATTCGACCAGGGCAATAGGTGCCTCTTGGGCTTTCCGACATCAAGCGTCTGTTTCCCAACTATGTAAAGCGGCGACTTGGTCGTCCGCTCAAACTTTCACAAAATTCTACAAAGTTGATGTAGGTGCATCTTCGGATGCCTCTTTCGGCCGCAAGGTTTTGCAGGCGGCTGTTTAGAGTTGCAACTCCTCCGTTGGAGGAGTGCTGTTTTGTGTTTTGGGGTGAAGTTTGTTTTTATGCTGTTACCACCCCTCGTTTTTTCTCTGACACTGCTTTGGGACGTCCCACTTTGTCAATAGAGAAGCTGTGTCGGTCCATGGACGAAAGAGTAAATAGGATTTTTTACTCACCGTAAAATCCTTTTCTCTGAGTCCATGGACCGACACAGCACCCACCCCTCCTTTTAAGTTTGTACTGCTTTTTGACGAACTGATCTGCGATGTGCAGACTGAGAGGGTATACCCAGAGGGTCCGCCCCCTGGGCGGTACTGTAGAAGGTGTGATGCAACACTTTTTACAAGTTTTTCTGCCTAGTCACTCCTAATTAACGGATAATACCCACTTTGTCAATAGAGAAGCTGTGTCGGTCCATGGACTCAGAGAAAAGGATTTTACGGTGAGTAAAAAATCCTATTTTTCTTCCTGCAGCAAGAGAAGCGGGATTCTGTGGGCAGGAAGGATCCCAGTTTTTGGGGGGGGGGGTCCATGAATTGATGGGCGATCGTTAAGCGTGGAGCGTCCCTTCCTCTCCTGAATATCCGTAACGGATGGATTGTCCCTTTAAGTGTTAATTAGCAGTGGCAGAACTCTCCGGGGGTGTAATCTGCTTCTGGTTTCCCAGCTCTAAGCTTCTTACCCGGCGAATGTGAGCGTTTTTTTTTTTTTTTTTTTGCAAATATATTATTTTATTTCCCGGCTCTGCAGATAAAACCGGCATACGCTCCCCTCCCCCTCCCCCCGTACGTCACTGCAGGGTTTTAATATTAAATGAAAGAGACAGGGCCTGTTGTGCCGCGCTGCCTCCTAACCCCGTTCATAAAGGCCGCGCCTGTAATACGAAAGATCGCTAATGAAGCCTGTCCGCCCGCCGCCGCCGGATTATACAGAATCATTAAATGATTGGATATTGGCCGATACGTTCGCCTCGCCTTCGGAAATCGCGTGGGCAGACTGTTTAAAGTAATCTCTCCCTTTGAAAGTCGAGATCAAAGTGCGACTTAGTGACACGCCGGCGTTAATGAAAGCCGAAGATTTAGGTCTGCTCGCTGGAGGTGTTCTCAGGACCCCACCCCCTTCTTGCCGGAGAGACCGCGTCGGAAAACAGCGCCAGTTTCCATGGCGCATCCTGAAGCGTCAAAATCTGCAACCCCCCCACCTGAATATACATTCCTCTCTTAGAGATCATTATTGATACAAAGGTGCGATCACTCTGATGATATTCACATCTCTGCTGCAATCTAAAAATATTTGGATCGCTATCGCCTTCGCTCACGCCGCGATTTTCTGCTTGAAGCTCGAAAATGCTCAACAACCAAAATCCCATTCATTTCAATGGCCCATCTTCACATAGACTTTAACCACTTCAGCCCTGGACCATTTGGCTGCCCAAAGACCAGAGCACTTTTTGCGATACGGCACTGCGTCGCCTTAACTGACATTTGCGCGGTCGTGCGATGTGGCTCCCAAACAAAATTTACGTAATTTTTTCCCCACAAATAGAGATTTCTTTTGGTGGTATTTGATCACCTCTGTGTTTTTTTTTTTTTCCGCTATAAATTAAAATAGAGCATTTTTTACTTTTTGCTATAATAAATATCCCCAAAAAATATATAATTTTTTTTTTTTCCTCAGTTTAGTCCGATACGTATTCTTCTACATATTTTTGGTAAAAAAAAATAGCAGTAAGCGTTTGGTTTGAGCAAAAGTTATAGCGTCTACAAAATAGGGGATAGTTTTATGGCATTTTTATTATAATTTTTTTTTTTACTAGTAATGGCGGCGATCTGCGATTATTTTTTTTTTTTTTTCGTGACTGCGACTTTTTTGCGGACACTTTTGACAAATTTTTGGGACCAATGTCATTTTTACAGCGATCAGAGCTATAAAAATGCACTGATTACTGTAAAAATGACACTGGCAGTGAAGGAGTTAACCAGGAGGGGGCTCTGAAGGGGTTAAGCGTGTCCTAGGGAGTGATTCTAACTGTAGGGGGCGTGGCTACGAGTGACACGACCCTGATCACCGCCCCCCAATTACAGGAAGCTGTGATCAGTGTCCGTCACTAGGAAGAATAGGGAAATGCCTTGTTTACATCAGCATTTCCCAGCTCTTCCTCTCACACGCGCGCCCACTTTGCCGCATCTTAAAGGCGACGTACAGGTACGTTAATCTGCCTGTACGTGACAATCTGCTGACGTATATCGGCGTGAGCCGGTCGTCAAGCGGTTAATGGGAACGCCTGAAAATGTGCGCCATTGAGCATTTTACAAGCGTTTGTTGCACATTTTCTACTCAAACAGCAGCGCTCCACCTTTAGTCTCCTCCCCCCCACCCCATATCTCCTCCCCCCACCCCATAGTGCTTTCTATTGGCTAAACAAAAAACACCTGAAGCTGTGAAACACTTGTAATAACGCTTCCTTAAACGCTTGTAATACAATTTTAATCGCTTGCCGACCTTCCACCGTCGTTATACTGCCGTAGGGTTGGCACGGCAGCGCAAACCGCTGTAGGTGTATGTCGGGTGCTTTAAGAGGGGAGGGTGAGGCACACGCGTGCCCGCTGGCCACCGGCGATCGCTCCTCAGAGCCAGAATGGGAATCGGTCAATGTAAATAAAAAGATCCCTGTTCTGACAGGGGAGTAGAGAGAGATCTGCTGTTCCTAGTGATTAGGAAAAGCGATCTCTCTCCTCCTGCAGTCAGTCCCCTCCCCTCAGTTAGAAACACCTCCCAGGGAACATGTTTTAAAGAGGAAGTAATCCCTCTGAAAAAAAACCACACCCTGCAAGACAAAGGCATAATGAGCTAGTATGCATAGTGAGATGGAAGCCCCCGCAGCAGTCCTCGTTCCCCCTCCTCCGTCGCCGCCATCTCTGCCGGAGTGACTTTCGGGTATGTAGGTGAAAGTGGTCTGTAAGGGTTACAACCACTTTAACCCCTTGATCGCCCCCTAGTGTTGCTATTTTTAGCTCTGATCGCTGTATACATTTCAGTGGTCCCTAAAAAGTGTCAGAAGTGTCCGATCTGTATGTCGCAGTCCCATTTTTAAAAAAAAGTTAACCACTTCAGGACCAGCCACTGTATATATACGTCGGCAGAATGGCTTGTACAGGCACAAATCCCCTTTAACTGCCCGATGTCGGGGGCGCGCTCGCGACCCCCCTGCCTTCCCCGTGAGTCGGACCGCGGGTCCCGCGGACTCGATCGCCGCGAGAAACCCCGCGATCGTCTCACGGAGGCATGGAGCGGGGAGATGTGTGTGTAAACACATCTCCCCACTCCCCTACTGACACTGTCACCGATCTCCGCTCTGTGTAATCGGAGCGGAGAACGGTGACGTGTCACTCGTAGCCACGCCTCCACACAGTAAATAATCACTCCCCTAGGCATACTTAACCCCTTCAGCGCCTCTAGTGGTTAACCCCTTCACTGCCAGTGTCATTTTTACAGTAATTGGTGCATTTTTATAAAATGCTGTAAAAATGTGTGAAAAGTGTCCGATGTGTCCACCATAATGTCACAGTCACGAAAAAAATCGCTGATCGCCGCCATTACTAGTAAAAAAAAAAAAAATTAATAAAAATGCCATAAAACGACCCCCTATTTTGTAAACTATAACTTTTGCGCAAACCAATCAAACGGCGATTGCGATTTTTTTTTTTTTTTTTTTACCAAAAATATGTAGAAGAATACGTATCGGCCTAAACTGAGGAAAAAAAATGTTTTTTTAATATATTTTTGGGGATGTTAATTATAGCAAAAGTAAAAAATATTGGATTTTTTTCCAAATTGACGCTCTATTTTTGTTTATAGCGCAAAAAATAAAAACCGCAGAGGTGATCAAATACCACCAAAAGAAAGCTCTATTTGTGGGAAAAAAAGGACATCAATTTTGTTTGGGAGTCACGTCGCACGACCGGGCAATTGTCCGTTAAAGCAACACAGTGCCGAAACGCAAAAAGGGGCATGGTCTTTATGCTGCGTATTGGTCCGGGGCTTAAGTGGTTAATAATAAAAATGCCATAAATCTATCCCGTCGTTTGTAGACGCTATAACTTACGCAAACCAATCAATATACGCTTATTGCAATTTTTTATTTATTACTTTTACCAAAGAAATGATGTAGAATACATATCGGCCTAAACTGATAAGGAATATTAATTTATATTTTTTGTGATGTTTATTATAGCAAAACTTTGATTTTTTTCAAAATTGTCGCTCTTTTTTTGTTTATAGTGTAAAAAATAACATGACATTCTGTTCTTCGTTCTCGGCTGTTGTCGGTCTGACAGTTGTCACGGCGTCTCGTTGGTGTACCCAGGTGCGAACGCGCCCTCGCCGCTTACATAACCACGCCGGCAGCGGCTGACATCCACTTTTCCTCATGTGTGAAAGCGTACGGGAGGGGGGGAGGGGCTGTCGGCGCTGAGGGCAGAATCCGCTTCTACAAGGAAAGTTAGGGGGGGGGGGCTCGTCATGGCGGTGTCTCGTACTCGCAGAGCACGCCGCTCGCTCTCTGATAATGCCTCCTAATTGAGCGTGTCTGCCATTGTTCATTGAAGCTAATTGGCGTTTAATTATCGCTTGATACCATCAAAGAAAAAAAAAACAGCGTTTGCGTTTTTTCTTTTTGCTTTTAATGTTCACTTCAAAGGAAACACGTTAAGTGGCGGTGTTTGATTTTCATTTTTTAGATGTTTTTGGAGAGTGAGGACGTCGTGCTGCTCCTGATTAACAAGTATAATTCGAGGATCTGTCCCCACTCTGTGGGGGGAGGGGCTCCCGGGATAAAGGCGCACATACTTTATAGGAAAGCCCCTTCATGAACAGGAAGACACCGCCAATCCCTCAACACGTGCCTCCTATTTTATTGATTATTTTAGCCACTTAACCCCCGGACCATTTGGCTGCCAAATGACCAGGCCACTTTTTGCGATTCGGCACTGCGTCGCTTTAACTGACAATTGCGCGGTCATGTGACGTGGCTCCCAAACAAAATTGACGTTGTTTTTTTTCTCACAAATAGAGCTTTCTTTTGGTGGTATTTGATCACCTCTGCGGTTTTTATTTTTTGCGCTATAAACAAAAATAGAGCGACAATTTTGAAAAAAATGCAATATTTTTTTAACTTTTTGCTATAATAAATATCCCCAAAAAATATATAAAAAAACGATTTTTTCCTCAGTTTAGGCCGATACGTATTCTTCTACATATTTTTGGTAAAAAAAAAATCGCAATCAGCGTTTGACTGGTTTGCGCGAAAGTTATAGCGTCTACAAAATAGGGGATAGTTTTATGGAATTTTTATTAATTTTTCTTTTACTAGAAATGGCGGCGATCTGCGTTTTTTTTTAATTTTATTTTTTTTATCGTGACTGCGACATTATGGCGGACACATCAGACACTTTTGGCGCTATTTTGGGACCATTGTCATTTTTACAGCGATCAGTGCTAGAAAAATGCACTGATTACTGTGTAAATGTGACTGGCAGTGAAGGGGTTAACCACTAGGGGGGGCGGGGAAGGGGTTAAGTGTGTCCTAGGGAGTGATTCTAACTGTTAGGGGCGTGGCTACGAGTGACACGTCACTGATCGCTGTTCCTGATGAGAGGGAACATACAATCGGGGACATGTCGCTAGGCAGAACGGGGAGATGCTTGTTTACACTTGCAGCTCTGTTACGCAATCGTGGGACAACGGCGGGCATTGAGTCCGCGATCACGGAGCTCGCGGCAGGCGCACATGGCGGCAAATTAAAACTTATGTAAATATACGTCGATTTGCCTGTCCGTGCCATTCTGCCGACGTATATCCACGTGAGCCGGTCCTTAAGTGGTTAAAAAAAATATTTTAGATACTTTGTTATCATTGAGAGTGAGGCTCGGTCCACCCTATCGCAACTTGTCATGTGACTTGAGAGTTCAAAATCACATGACAAGTCGCACCCCATTAACTGCAATGGAACCGTTCTTATTGGTGCGACTTAAGTCACTCCCACTTAGAAAAAGATTCCTGCACTACTTGTGGTGTGACTTTGGCATGACTTGCATTGACGTCTGTTAGAGAAGCTGTGTGCAAGACGCGGTGAAGTCGTATTCAAAGTCACCACAGTGTGAACCGAGGCTTAAGGAAAAATCCCAGAACAGGAATAGAGGGGAAATCATCCAATGGGGACACTAGTTCTGGTGATCGCCAGGGATTTCCTCTCGCTTCCTGTTTTGGCGATGGGACAGGAAGTGAAGGGAAGAACCCTCCCCCAAGCTAGAAGCTGTAACCCCAGCATTTTTTTTATTTTTTTTTGTGGTTGGTTTTCTCATGAGCCACTAGAATGCTTTCAGAAGCAGCGGGAGGGGACGTGCCCGCCCCCTCCCGGCACTCGCCATCGTTTCTTATCCTTACCGTTTTTACCGGCGCGCCAGAGAAACAATCAGACGATGCAACCGGCTGGTCCTTGGAGGACTGGAGTGACGTCATGAGATCACTTTCGGTTTAGGGGGCGGAAGAAAACTATTTTTATTTATTTTTTAAGCAAAAGATCTTTTTTTTTTTTTTTTTTTTGCTTTTAACCCTTTATCAACCCAGATCTCTCTGTAAAGAGGCTCTGTCATGCTTACTTCTATTACACAGGTTGTTTACATTACTTGTTAATAAAATAATAATATTATATTAATATAAATATATAAAAAATATATATTTTTATATATATATATTAATAAAACATTATTTTATTAACAAGTAATGTAAACAACGAGAGAGAGAGAGATTTTATAACATTACTTGTTAATAAAAATAATAATATTTTATTATATTAATATAAATATATATAAAAAAACTATATAATATTTATATAATAAAATATTATTATTTTATTAACAAGTAATAGAGAGAGAGAGAGAGATAATCTATATAAATAATAAGTGTTTCAAAAAATTTAAGGGACAGTGTAAAAATGTAAGCGCCCCCGTCCCTCCTGTACTGGCGCCCAAAAGTGAAAGCAAACGTAGGTTGCGCACGCATGTACTGGCGCCCAAAAGTGAACGCAAACGTAGGTTGCGCACGCATATGTAAACGGTAGTCGCACTGTGAGGTATCGCAAGGAACGTTATAGGGAGAGCAATAATTCTAGCACCAGACCTCCTCTGAAACTCTAAACTGGTAACCTGTAAAAAAAAAAAATTAAAACAAAGTTTAAAGTGTTGCCTATGGAGTTTTTTTTTTTTTCTTTTTAGTACCGTATTTTTTCGCCTTTCCACGGGCAGACACAATTTTAAAGGTAACTATTTATTTGGTGTATCTTTTATGTTTTACCAAAACATTGGGTTATATATTGGGGGTTATTTACGAAAGGCAAATCCACTTTGCACTACAAGTGCAAAGAGCATTCGAAATTGCACTAAAAGTGCACTTGGATGGGCAGTCGCTGTAAATCTGAGGGGAAGCTGTGCTGATTTTATTATCCAATCATGTGCAAGCTAAAATGCTGTTTTTTATATTCCTTGCATGTCCCCCTCGGATCTACAGCGACTCCACTTCCAAGGGCACTTTCAAGTGCACATTTTGGAAGGGTTGGGCTGAAGGGGTTAAGTGTGTCCTAGGGAGTGATTCTAACTGGGGGGGTGTGGCTACGAGTGACACGTCACTGATCGCTGCTCCCGATGAGAGGGAACATACGATCAGTGACATGTCACTAGGAAGAACGGGGAGATGCTGTGTTTACTCTGGCATCTCCCCGTTCTGCAGCTCTGTGACCCGATCGCGGGACACTGGCGGACAAATCCACTTGTAGTGCAAAGTGGTTTTGCCTTTAGTAAATAACCCCCATTGTGTTTATTTGCATTAAAAAAAAAAAAAAATCTTAAATTGCGTTTAAAAAAAAAAAAAAAAAGCTGCGCAAACACCGTGTGACTTAAAAAAAATGGCATTGATTGCCATTTTATTCTTTAGGGTCTCTGCTTAGAAAATACAGATAATGTTTGGGGGTTCCAAGCAATTTTCTAGGGCCAAAAAAAAAAATGCATATTTTTACATGTGAAGTGTCAGGATGGGCCAGGTGTTGGTTTTTTTGTAGAAATGTTTTTTGTTTTTTTCACGTTTTCCTTGTGGTCTCCACCCAGTATGAACCGCGAGGTCCCGGCAGGCCACTGTACCAAAGAAGAATCTCGGCCGCTTCGGTGCACACAGGTCCTGATGAATTAGCCGCTTGTCCTGAAAATCTCGGTAAAGATCACCCGGACCCAAACAAACCAGCATCATACAGCTATTCATCTCCAGAGCTCTGGGTCAACGCTGCATCCGCCGCCCCGTTCCAGAACATTCCGTGCAACGGGGCCAACCGATCCGGAACACCAAGGGACATGCTAGGTAAGGCCACAGACCTGGTGGGGTTCTTACTGAATTTTGCACAGAATTTAGGAAAATAAACACACAAAAAACAGCAAAACATACTGAATGTATTCAATGTGTAAAAAGTATATTTCATCACAGAGTGCCCTCCCGTCGTCTCTTCCAAGTTTAACCCCTTCCTGCCCACCTGCAATGTGGCCAGCGGTTTAGACATTAATGGCTGTGTGTTGAGTTATTTTGAGGGGACAGGAAATTTACACGCTGTACACTCACTACTTTACATTGTAGCAAAGTGTCATTTCTTCAGTGTTGTCACATGAAAAGATTTACAAACATGTGAGGGGTGTACTTACTTTTGTCAGATACTG
>CM055128.1:327830851-327832109 GCA_029206835.1 Rana muscosa
TTTGCATAAAAAGTGTGTTTTTTGTACACCTCGGTGTATGTGTCTACTGCATCTTGTGCCCTTACAGCCAGCTAGAGAAAAACATCAAGAATTCTTCACGAGAGTTACACAACCTATTAAAATGTATTTTATTGTATGCATTATGTATTTTTTTTTTTTTTAAATTTAATTTGTCAAAATGATCCAAATTTTTATTCTATAGCCACTCCTCTAAACTTGTGTCTGTCCTTGAAAAGCAAAGAAAAAACAATTTTTATTTTTTACACCAATGTTCCTGCTCCAGTATAAATGTGTGGCTTTATATTTATTTTTAAATAAATATACATTCACACAAGACAGTTCATAGCTTTACCGCAAAGTCCGCAACTTGTTACAGAGATTTAAAAAATTAAAACATAAAAAATATTAAAAAAAAATAAATAATTTTTTTTTTTTTTTTTTGAGCAGACTTATAACTGTTCTTTGTAGAACATTTTCTTATGTGTCATGTTGCATAATAGTTAGTTTTGGTTTTATTTAAAAAGAAAAAAAAACAAATAAAGAAAAAAAAAATGATTAAAAAAAAAAAAAAAATACAAACCCAAAAAGGAAAAAAAAAAGAGCAAACATTCTAAGAGGAAAAAATATTAAATTTTTTGTCAAAGTGTATTTAAAAAGGAAAAAAAAAATTATAAGTATTCTTTACATTTATTCAATCGACATTGGCATCCAATACTGGATTTCTGTACCAGAAATAGCCAGTTAATGTAAAAATTGTATGTTACTGCTTTTAAGCTCCTTCTTTTTTTTTTTTTTCTTTTGTTTGAATTTTTTATTTTATTTTTTAAGCAGCAAATGTTAATATTTGAGTTTCATCAACATTTTTCTTCTGTCAGAGGATGCTGCCTTTTTATTTTATTTTGTAGAAAACATGTTCCTTTTTTTTTTTTTTTTTTTATGTTTAAATCTCTTTTTTATTAGGGACGGCAAGCAGCTGATTTTAAAAGGATTTCTGGGGGGGGGGGGGGAAAGACCATGCATAACAGATTTGCCTCACTAAGTGGGTGATTTGCGGACCTCCTTTTTAAATGTTTTTTTTCTGATGACAACAGAACTTTCAGAGGCCGCTTGAAATCCATTTTTTGTGACACCCTTGGTGCAAAAAACAAAAAAAACAAAAAAAAAGAAATGTCTTTTTTGCTGCAATTTTAGTATCTTGCTTTATATCCAGTCCCTAATTCAGGAAGAGATTGGAGTAAAATCAGCCTTGTGTGCTTGT